>JASANE010025475.1:0-17832 GCA_030248225.1 Trileptium ribeirensis | reverse complement strand
CTAATTGCGGGAGCGAAGCTGTTCGGAAATGGGAATGCATCTCTGCTGAAACAAAGAAAAATTACGATTTATTGAAAAATTGTTTAATTGAAACATTGGTACCGAAGTATGTCACATATAATTATGGTGCCCAATTGAGGGAAAGGCGGCAAAGTATCAGCGAGTCAGTAGAATTCTATGCAAAAGTTATTGAACGTCCAGTAAGAAAAGCCTATCTTACATTGTCGAGTGAGAATAGAGATACTGTCGCCTTAGAAACTTTTATGTGCCGATTTAACAAAACGATTCGGCGATTTGTGTTGTCTGCCAGGCCTGAGTCATTTCAAACGGCTATAGCTGAAGCGCGTAAGCTAGAGTGTATTGAAAGCTCTATATGTTCGACTAAGGTGAAACATTTGGAACAAAATTTAAGACCAACTGAGAGTGAGTTCCACAAATGTATTCAAAAGTTTAACACCTTGGAATTGAGTCAAAAACTGGAGTCTAATAATATGTTTGTATGTCATGTGGAAAGACCAAAGACTTGTGGGTTCGAAAATAGAAAGCAACGCTGCTGCGGAAAAGATCCCAAGTAGTACTGAAATATTTTCGTCAAGTTTTAAAATGTCCTGTATGAATCGAATTGTGGGAACCCGATGTGGTTTTAAGACAGATTTCAGGTGCGAAAAGCCAAATTCCGATTGGAATTTATGGGATAAACGGCAACGTCATCAACCAAATCCAAACATATGGAGGATGACAGCGTGGTAACGCTGAGATAAGTGTATTCGAAAGATGTGAGCCTAAGCCGACGTTTTTGGATGAAGTTATGCAAAGCGAGATACAGACGAACACCACGGTAAGAAAACGGGCGTTCGTTAACTATGCGTCTATTAGTTTGGATCAGAGGACTGCTACAATAAGGTATTAAAAATGGTATTTATAAAAAACACAGAAATGTTGCTGCGCTAAACGGGAGTAAAAATTTAACTACAACTTTTAAGGATTTTGGCTTAGTCAATATCAAAGGAATTGACTATGAAAATGAACCGATGTATAGCAATTAAGGTGTTCAATTTCATGACATAATCGAAAAATACGAAGGAATATGTGCATGTGCAAAAATATATGCTAATGCGCAGTTGTATGATGTTATTATTTGCGTGCGATTCATTTATAGGCTTTTAGACATTTACATAGTTGTCAAGGTCACCCAGAACCGTGAAGCGCGGAATATGTGCCAGGGTGTACAACGTTTGGAAAATTCACGGTATGTTTGGCGTCAAACTGTTCTTGGTGAACACGTCATTTATGGATTGCCAAGCAAGGACTGTGCTCAACGTTCACATTCTTTATCGGTGAAAAAGAAATTTTGTAATTGGGCTAATATACGAATAGTTACTAACCGATCATGTAAGTTGCTGTCTATTACACTACATTTAAAACAGTATTCTTGCAAACGGGATGTTTTGGCAATAAAAATTTTAAAAAATTTGTCACGATATTGAAATATCTAAAAGTGCTTCTTATCAGATTGACTTTAGAGGTTCAAGCAGTTTACAAAATATAGGAAAATTTGTTCGAAATTCGAAACGAAAAATCGAAATCAGTCTAGTTGTTTTCACAAGTCTTATTTTGGGATATACAACATAATCATTTTACTCCAACAAAGGTACTTTTATTAGCCCAATAATTTGTTCAGTTTGCACATATCCGTTTTTCTCGAGATCTTAAGAGAATTTCATAAAAACTGCATTTAATTTTAGCGATAGATTACTGCTAAGCTTTTTGAGAATACTTTTAAAGTGCTATTTCGAAATCAATTATGACTTGGGGTGCCTGAATATGGTATAATCGACCGTTTATGAGAATTTTTAAATCTGGATCGCTGAAGTTAATTTTAGCCGAATTATTGTTGAGGTTTATGCGAAAATTATTGTTGGTATTTTGATACTCACTGTACTAGAGTTTTCAAATAATAGGACATGGTTTCAAAAAAATTCTTCGGTTTAATATGTCAACATATTTAAATAAAGCATGTCAAAATAAAGGGCTTATTAAGTCATCAGTATTTTAAGAGGCAGAACTGAGAAGAAATTTAGTCACTTATAATTAATCACAGCGTGCCTGTATCCTTAGCTTGAAAAATTGAACAATTTAGACATTTACAGGGTCTGAATCGGTGCCAGCGACAGACTATATAAAAATCTTTGAGAATTTTGGAGAAAGGTAGTATACGAAAGAATAAGTTTTATTCATTTACCAGGTGCAGAAAATAATTGAATTCGGCGTAAGTAATAAAAAATTTTTTTGGAGTCAAGACAAATATTAACTGCTTTGTTAACGAAAATAATAAGTGCACAAAGGTACAGAGCTTTCTTTATTTGTGACGCCGTGTTAAAAAAAGAACACGCCTCTAATATATTCTGCTATAAAATTTGCTGTGTATTATTAACATTTTTTTAAACTCTGTGTATATTTCTGGTTATGATGATGGTCAAAAAAATTAAATAATTCGATAGGCAAAAAAATTTAATCATAAATTTTGTGTTGAATAGGGAAGCAATTGTTTATAGAGAAGCGTTGCTTCTCAGTCTGATATTTCCAGGTTTTTAGTCAAAAAATTGTGATTATGGCCTCCGGTCCAGAGCACAATAATATTCTGTTGGCCCATTAAATATGGCAATGATCAAAGACATCTATGGAAGGGCGTTGGAACAAAAAGGATATATGGGAGTAACAAAACCCAGGTGAGTTATAAACTTATTGATTTATGAAAGGATGAAACAGTTTTGAATTGTTGTTTATCGCATCATATATGAATATCGGCCGAATCTCATTAGGTGGCAATGCTACAATCAAAATCAAAAAGGGAACTTTTTCGAAACTTTAAATAAAACCAGAATCGTAGCTCGTTTTAAGTAGGGATTTTTAAAAGGGGTCTATAGTCAAAATACGGAGCAATATATTAAAAAAAATTTTTTTAACTCAACGTCAATCTGAAGAGTTTTTGGTATTTCGCTTTGTGTTAACAAACATGGTTTCAGGTATTGCATTCAAACTTTTTTTTGTAAGAATAAAAAACCCTTGGAAAAATTCGGGACTTTGCTTATACTTGGTAAAAAAACTACGTGCTTGACAAAAATTGATTAAATTTTAAAAATAATGTTCCCCTAAAATTTGAAAAAGGATTTTTAAACCTAGAGGAAGGGGCTAATCCACACATCCAATATTAAAATTTAGTTTTAAGTTTGATAAATCACATGAATTTTGTTTCATAAAAAAACTTTAGTGTTTCCAACTGGTTGTGTGCACTAGTCTTTATTGGTATAAACAACGAGAGGGCTTGCTCAGTTTTAAGCTCAAGTTGCTCACGGAAAACCTTTCATGTTCCCTGCTCTTGCCAGGTGATGAAAATCAGCCGTGTACCTGAGGTCACACAACAGTAGGGATGCACTGTTGACGGCGTCCATGCTAGACAGTTTCAGCCAAGGCGGGGTGTGAGCAACAGGGTCGGCTGGACATTCTTAGATTGGTGTCGTGCTCGTGTTGGACCACTCACTCGTATAAAAACTCACGCTCAATGTTCTGCTCGCATGTCCTTTAGATATGCGTTCTTTAGTACATATTTACCATCTCTCTTCGACTGGGCTCCGGTTTTGTGATCATCTAGCCGCGTGTATGCAATGCATCCTGTGCTCAAGGGTAAAAAATAATAAAATGAAGATAGAAAACTCAACCTTGAATAGTCTCGTGAGCGATTCTCAATATGTGGTTTTAGTACAACAATATGTTTTGCGGGTTGGATCCGTACTCTTGACGGCCATCCATACCCAATTGCTTTTTTGCGCATAGACAATATGTTTTCTCAATGCTATATCCTTCTAAAATTGGTTAAAAGGGACCTCACACTGAACTTACAATTTTTATTTATGTCACATCACATTTGCGTGAGCATTTTCGGTGTTATGTGCCTTTGCACTACCGTGTAAAATTTTCCAGCTCAAAAAACTCAACTCAAGGAAGTTGCAGTATATTTACTTACTCCTAAAACACAAACCCAACGGTCTTATTTTTTATGTATATGGGTTTCTTAAGTTGACCCACAAGGGGAATTTATGTCCTTGTGGATCGTCCGTTGTCCGCGCGGCTGTGTTGTCCCTTTTTGTCTTGACGACATACGAGGGTTTTAAGAATCATATGCGCCGCTAAATTATTAAAAAATTGACACACAGGGGTGTAATGTCCCTGTGAGCCGTTTACATGTATACAAAGTGGGCCTGTGATCCACGGCATGGATTTTATAATGAGCCTGCATGGGAATTTTATGTCATTACTAGTCCTCCGCTGTTCACGCTGGCGATAAAAAATAAAATACATCGTATATGTATATATTCGATATAAGTATATATAATATATTGTATATATATTTTTTGTATAATAAGTATGCATATAAGCAATAAAAATAATTATAATGTAAATTCAAATTGGTTAGGCTTGCTAGTACGTAAAAATAGTTTAGTCTATTCGTTGCACTTCGTTGCTGTTGGTATGCTTTTCTATTTGATTATATCGCAGCACTACCGCGAACATAAAAATATACAATGATGCAGATTATGAATTAATAAAAAGTTGGAAATAGAAAAGTTTTTAGACACATAAAAGCAACAGCACGGTGTAATATATATAATATTGGAAAATATATTTAGGTGTAATTGTGCATGTATATATGTATATATAAGGGAATTGCGTATATGTTTATGTGAATACATATATGTACGTATATGTATACATTGTATGTTATAGGTATGCATTGCATATGTATGATGATCTGTATATAGCATTTTTTATGCAAATGTGTAATAAACCATGTATGGCTGCAGTATAAATGGGATTTCGTTGTGAACATAACCGCTCGGTAACATGATGGATTTACTTTTGTAAGCTGCCGCTATGGTGAAAGACGTTTTTGTTTTTCTTGCTGAGATAAATAAAGATCATATCTGATTTTATTCAGAGATAGCTCAAATGTAAAGTTAACAAAATTGTGTAAGGGTTGTGAGGCTTCTTAAGGAATCGATTAACGTCTTCCAGATAGCTCAGTGTTTTATGAGAACAACTTTCAAGGCACGTTGTAGGTTCGATCCCTGGAGTCGGCTTGGATTTGTCAAACGTTGCAAATATACAAACATATTCGGGCATAAACGGGGCAAGTAAAATTGCCGTATTTTGTTACGGGTAGGCTATTAGCTACAAAATAGCATTTTTTGGTGGTGAGGTGCAATATCATGTCTATGAGACCTACAGCATATTTGTAAGACTTGTCAATAATCATTGAGATTTTTACATAACACTTGTAGCACGAAAAAACCATTTAAAGAATGAATTCTGATCACAATTTTTTAATTTTCATTACAAATATAGTATCCACCTAATTTAGGTTGTTGGTAGACAAGTAAGTATACGCTGTATTGGATGGAACTATTGTAACATAATACGCAAAGTATTATTTATGTTATATATTTTCTTAGTGTGTATATTTATTTGTGTGTTTTATGTTACACTGATCGTGGAATCCAAATGCATAACACGATGTTGCATTGCGTACGAATAATGATTGTTTGCGAATGTTGATTGTACCTTCCGTCGAACAGTCAAGTATCTGCAAACGCGATTGTTGGTCAAATATATCACTTTTCCTGTGGTCACTAGTAAATTGGTCAGTATCTACGCCACGTCATATCCCGATATCCACATATTCACGGTGGTTTGTTCAATTACTACGTGTGTATGTTGGGGACACGTTATATCTATGCGGAAGGTGTAAACTTTTATAAGAAACGATTGGCGTGATTCCGGATTATTATAGTACAGCATGGCGGTGGTGGTTAGCAGTGCGGTGATTGATTGGTTCCGACGTGGTAGACTAGAGACAGTGGTTAAAGAAGACCATTGAATTAATAGAAGAGCCTGACTGTATAAAAAAATTTTTGGATAATGAATGATTGGTTTGATGGATTGAGTTGGCAATCTCCATTTTGCAATGTGTAATGTTAGTAATTGCATGGGTGCATATAATGTGTGTATTAATCAGTTTCTTAAACAGTACAATTATTAAATAAAGTAGTAGTGGCTAATAAGTTTATGCATATTGACGTATTGTTGAAGACAATTGGGAAATTTGATAATTTAGACTCAGTATTGACTAAGAATCGGGTCCACAGTTGATTTAATTTCGTACCGCAAGTTCAGTATTATCAACGCTGTTTGTTGTGTGTGATTACAGTTGTGACATTTTGTGTAAGGTGGCGTGCTGTATTTACGTAAATCTCGGTGTCTTTCGAACTCCCATTATTATGGCTCTGTTGTCATCGACCAAATGATGGCTATTTTGGTGGGTATAATTTCGCTCTACATAGCATCACAGTAGATGGCGGCAGCTGTGGCGGCTGTTGCAGAAGAGGTGTCGTGATTCATGTTCCGCGAATATGGTGTATATCAGACTTTAATACAAGGGTAAATGCGAATTCGATTACACTACCTGATACTTTAATGGGGATTGCGGCCGGAAAGTTGTGCAACTGGTGGGCGAGCGGTAAAATGTTACCGTACCATACTTCTGGATTGGATGAATAACAATATTGTGCGAGAAATTTACATTCAATGTAGCATAATTCAGATGCTGGAACATTGACTATCACAGATAAACAAAGAACTGTGATTGATTGACTGATAGATTGAATGTTTGAATGACTCGTCTGATGTAATTAACAGATTGCTGTATTGAGTGTGTACCTTACCGCGTTTACAGGCTGAACATATAGGTCTACCCTTAGGAAACTTTTAGGACAAATTTTTAGGCAGCGGAAAGAATAACATGACGTGGCTTGCCCCAACATATTTAAATTGAAGCGATTTCTATTCGCGTTCATGATTTTCTATTTTGGGAGTCCAAACCTAGCCCATGAGCAACATTACTATAAGTACGTTAAGCTGCTTCATATTTTTCTTTGTTGTCTATCATCTGTATCAGCCATTTCTTGTATATTATGTACTTGGGTTGTTGATTATGAATTCATATACAAAAATATATGTATTGTATGCGTTTATTTCAATACGGTGTGTCTATATATAATATGTTTATGAGTTTGTTGTACATCGGAACCTAGTGTATGCAGCACGCTCTGTCGTGGGTTTACGTTTCTATACTCATTTAATATATCTTGTATTGTGTGTTGAAACTTTTATACATGATGCTGGAGAATTTTAAAACTTAGCTAATTTCGAGAGACTTTTACAGGAGTAACAGAAACAAGACAGTTTTATGTGAGTCTAGGGTGTAAGGTGCAAATATATCGGGTTTGAGTGTAAGCCGTGGGTGCCTTAAGCATTAGGCCTACATTAGCGGATATGTGTATGTATATCTGACGGATTTTCGGATAAAATCTTAAAAATTGTTTATACTTAAGAATTCGAGGAAATTCATAAAAACCTATTCTCTAACGACTAAAATTCACTTAGGTTTAAGATGGAATTTTGCGGGAGTGGAACCAGAGTAAAAGTTGGAAATCTTTCTATGTATTTTGGAACACTTAGAGAAATAAACTAGGAGATGAGGGTCTCAGTCGGTCTCAGAAGCGGCGCTGTTGAGGTGAGTACGGTTCAGCCATTTATTTGTTTAATGTGTCTAGAGTTTGTAATTTGCTGTAGTCTGTGAAGTAAATTGTCAGAATTATAAGTGGTGTAACAAATTAAGGACTTAGGCATAAACAAATTAAATATATTAACCGAGAAAAACTCTGGCAAACATAGTGTGAACATTTGGGGTATTTCATGTGTAATCTACGGTGGGACTAAACACCCCTATGACCATGTATACTTATGTTTATGTAATAAATTCATTGTTATTCCTAGTAGTACTCTTTCAATTACAACACTGTGTATGAATACACTGACTGGTTCAGAGCTAGTTTGCATCGGCTATAAAGGCTTTATGCTTGCAGTGTCTATTTTCTTTTGTTCGCTGTTTAGAAACACTACTTACTGTCTTTGATCAAAACCCTATTACTTACCCGATCTATTCTAAAATCCAGCCCTTTAATATCTACCGAATAATATTTTATACCCCTATATTCTGCCGAACAAAGTGTTGCCACTGCTACAATTAAAACTCGGATCGGATGATTGAAAGTGAATTGTAACTGTTCCCCGCCTGTTTAACAGAACATAATCAGAGTGTTTTTGAATCAATGTGGAGCGACTGAACAACGATACATGAGCAAACGACGTACAATTGGTACACATGGAACTGACCTATGCGACTTGAGAAGTATGTTATAACAAACACTTGTGCAAAATTTCTGTCAGCCTTCCTAGTTCTAAAGCCTTGGAGTCAAAGTTTTCTTTTTGTAAAAAAGCCTTGCAATTATTTGCTACAAGGCGTGTCGAGAGAGCTTCATGGTTTTTCTGTATATAAAAGAGTTAACATTTTCTCAAGAGATAGCTATTTACACGTATTTTTGGGGATTTTTAATGTCCATGCTTAATCGTCGCAATGTTCGCATGTTAAATGTTAAAGAGCTATGATAAATAAGTATTATTAAATTTTATAATATAAGCTTAAATATAAAAGCGAAACTATGCCTTAAAACTTGGTTTCTTCAAAGTATAAATTACACCATTATTCGTGTTCACTGATGGGCAACATAATTTGCTGCTACAAGGGATCAAACCCTTCGGTCAACTGTCGGCTGAAAACAACTACGGAAAAACTGGAAGACAAAGTACCATCTGGTACGTTGCTTAATTCATCAGAATCTAATTCGATAACGACGCTAGATTTGTCCTATGTCAGCCAAGATGCCAGTTTACTGGTATCGTTCGATACCGCATCCATTGGACGCATGATTAGTACTGCCGGTTCAACAGAAGACGACCGAGCCTCACGGCGACCAGTGCGGAGACCTCATCTTACTTTAAATTTCAATACATGTTTTCGACCGTCCAATCAGCGTCTTCCGGGAATCGAGCAACCAAATAAACGTCGCCACGTGAAACAGCTTGTTCTATCAAAGCGTGATCTTAAACTAATAGCTAATTCATGGAACACCACAGAACAACGTCGTAATTTCGCCGCACTGGGTATTTTTGTCGAATTTTTAACGAAAAATGCCAGCGAACAGCAACACTTCGGTTTCTCTTCACCTATGGACGAGCTTGATCTGTTCGAATCGGAAAGTCTGCGCCAACATGCGGCAAAATTTACAACATTCGTGGCGCAAATGATCGATCGCTTGAAACGAAAAGCGCCACAAGATGAGGTAAGTTTTGTGTTTTTAACTGTAAAATTGGAAATTCTTGACACTGAGCATTATTATTCAGTTGCGGCTGTGTTATAGTTTAAAGTGTTTGATAGAAATGCAATGGTTAAGTAGATTGTCTACGAGATTGCTCGAAGTAACAACTTAATGGCTGCGACTATGAGTCCATAAGCTCGCTCACCAACTATCAGAGAGTTATGTGTAACATCACAAATTCCAAGAACTTAGTCCGTTTGAACGCAAATCAAGACACGATTTCACAAATTTATACAAGTAATAGCAATCCTAGGCAGCAAAACTATTAATCTATCTTTAATTATAGTAGAAATAATTATAGTAGAAATGAAATGCGTAAAACAACTAAAAAAATTTGGTGACGCATTGTTAGTAAATAAATTTGGTCCTATCCGAATACAACCTATCAGGTTTAGCACAACATCCGAGGATTACTTTACAAACACCAAATTAGCAAGTCTCACAAGTAATAGTTGTAGCATAATCAGCTGTGCAGCCAAAAATTTGTACACGCTGTTGTGACGATTGCCACTAAGAATGGTAGCACGAATTTGAAGGAGTTACTATGCGAACAAATCTGAACAAAGAGTTGTCTATGCTACTACTGACTTGCAATATAATTTACTGTAATCTCAGAGATTTGTATACACGGCTTAAGCTACATAAGATTTGTTACAATAGTATACAATGATCTCAATGAAACTTGCTGAAAACTAACTAAACTCTTCTGTGCCAGCATTGATATAAGCATACATTGTGCGTGATATTAACAT
Source organism: Trileptium ribeirensis (assembly GCA_030248225.1). Taxonomy (NCBI): domain Eukaryota; kingdom Metazoa; phylum Nematoda; class Enoplea; order Enoplida; family Thoracostomopsidae; genus Trileptium; species Trileptium ribeirensis. Next base: position 7,745 of record JASANE010025475.1, on the reverse strand, counting down.
GATCCTTGTGGCAGCACAAAATCATTTTGTAATAACATAGTTTATAAAGCTTAAATCTTGGAAACAGTTCTCTGAATACACAGCACACAATGTTCCAAGTCAGTTGTAGCATATTAGAGAGACTCATTCAACAGCATTCGTTGGAAACCGTCGCTAATGTGCGTACAAATTTCTACGAATATCATTTGTAACATTGAGTGCGTCTGTTAGTACACTTGTTGTAATGGACATATGTAATTATGCATCGCTTGTAGTTACAGTCATGGTGACGACTTAAGATTTATAAACGCTGCTGTTATGGCCACTGCTACAACGCATTTTGCTGTCACAGTTAACTCCTGTTTTTGTAAATACACGACTCACGGGTTAAGTGCACATTTACCGTTCGTTTTTAGAAAACTAATCGGACAATTTCATATCACGTATAATAGTTTTGAAGCTATTTTGTCACGAAGAAACAGCGCAGAATCAGAGAGTTGCTGTGATATGGCAAAGTAAAAAAATATTTAAACAGCACGCATTGTAACCCCGCGTCGCATAATGAGAGTCAGCTATTATACAAATAAATATTAGCAATTGGATAGCTTATCGAAAGTGCTAAAATACACTAAGGATAATTCCAATCCAGAAAGAGTGTATTTTTGGTGCAAAACTGTGCAAATTTGATAGGAAATTCTCTATTCCCGGCACAGTAGTGGGCACTTTGCGGAAATTTACATACTGATGCATAGACTGCAATTTTTTAATACAGACACGATATTCATTTTTAGCCTTACATTTTAAAGGAAGCTCGTTCCTTTAAATATAGTAGGAACGGAAATGCACATTCACAAATTACTTTTGAAATGGGGGTAGCATTTTAGGGCACCAAAGTGGTGTCTTTTGTAGAACCGCCACCTTCGCCAAAATCGCCAATATTAAAGATGGTTAATTATGGTGACAATTTAGTACCATTGCACCCATCTTAATAAGGCGGATTAGCAAATCTTCATTTCAGCCATATGTACAACGATAATGTGTTCTAGTATATAAATCAAAATATTGTTTATGTTGATACCAAACGTGTTGCTTAAAATCTATATGCGTACATTTGTGTCTGTTGATTTAGCGTTGTAATATAAGTAACAGGTCCTATATTCATTTAAGCCGTGTTAAGTAGAAGAGTTGTTTCACTACGGACAAGATCTGTTCCTATTCTTAGTTTTGGCGTGTTTGAGCATAACTAGCGCAAGAGGAATAAAATCGAAAACATGTTGATGCAAGTTTAATTTTAAAACAATTGGTGGTTTTTTTCAATTTCCGCAGTGCGTAATTTACTTTAAATGTATGTACATAGTGCCGGATTCCTTCACACAATCGTATCCACATACTGACAGAAATGCCACGTTTTCACACATTCGATCCGTCTCTTAACTCTTTAACACCCACTGTCAACCCATACAGTGTTAATACTATGTGTAGCTGATGTATTAACTGTGTTTGTCGTATACTGTCTGTTCGCACATGTGTTATTATTCGTTTGCTTTGACTGGTTGTCATAACCAACCGAGCAACCGCTCCTAAATAGTTGTGTGCTTTGAGTGTGCTCTTTTCATCAGTACAGCCCAGGTTCGATCGCTGGTCCCGGTTTGAGTTTGTTAAACATTGCACGATACACAAATCATTTGGGCGTTAAAGGGGTAAAAAGAATTATACAGTCTATCTAGGCAGTGCGGCTGTTATATTCAGGGCGGGCGCTGTCTCATATTTTTACACATGTCCCTTGGTGACCATCAGAACATATTTATTTAGAACTAAATACCACGGCACTATAAATAGATACTGAGCGGGTTCACTCGCTAGCGGCAGGTTTTTATTTTTTCCTTATCCAGATATTAAAGTGATCTCTACATTATGTAAAGCGAGTGTTTAATACATAATTATTTTCTGGCAACTTAAAGCTTTGAAATCGTTTTAGTCTTATGGTGTCATAAAACAAGCTTAGCGACTTCGTAATATATTTGTTATTTTCGCCAGAGGTAGTTCGCCATATGGTGCAGACATCAGTGTTTGTTTTATATAGTGAATGTTAAAGATGATACTTGTTATTAGTTTTTTTGTGCTTAAGTAATATCTCAAAATCCCAATCACGGTTTCTGTGAAATTTCACCAACATCAACTTCTCACTAGTAGACAGGCCCGCAGCGTGCTGCCTTTTATATTATGTATCCTTTTGCCATTCTAATTGTTTTACTCATGTTTAAAAGTAGATCCACTACGTAAACAATATCTCTCCATCTCACCCACAATTTCTGCCGTTTTTCAAGTCCATAATTTCATCACCAGGCACCTTCATACCGCAGAACATTTATATTGGTTTCTCGTGCTAATTTCTTGCCATAATCATTTCTAAACGAAAAGTAAGTCTTCGCATCGCAGGACAATTTGTCCAGGTTCTCAAAGTTCGAGTTCTCTTACTCAACTAGGAAGCTTCGCAGTGCACAGTCCCCTGTATTACATAAAAATTCAACAACAACTTGTATTTGTCATTCTCAAAGGCAGATACGCTGCTGGAGTAATGCCTCTCTTTCCCAGTTGTGCTTTCATTCATGTTTTGACAAGTCTATAATTTCGCTACCGTGAAAACTCACAGCTGAACTGTACTTAAATGATGTTTCCGGAGTCAAGCCTAAGCTAAACTATTCATTGCTCGTTTTGTCCATGAATTTCCGAGCTGAACACCTGCATCCACGCAGTTTACCGCAGAAATATTGATAATCCTATATTTTCGAACGAAACGTAGTTGCTGCAAAATATTCTATAAGCCAAAAAGTTATAATAACATGCCTGAAAGCATGTTATTATACCTTGGTTAGCATAAGCATTGATTTTGACTGTTTTACAGCAAATCTCCGCTACTAGCTAAAATACTGACAGGGCCTGGCGTGGCTCTTAAATTGTCACATCAGCTGGTTTAGGCTAGCCAAGATGTACATTATTGCCTTGGCGAGCTGTGACAAAATCCAGCCCTAGCGCACACATATTATGGCAAATGGCGCATAAAATGTATATTGTATAAAATATATATCGTCACAAAAAGCGCTTATCAACACTCTACTTTTTGAGAATATGGCCATTATTCGACGTTTGTCTCAGTATCACGTTTCGCTTGGAGTCAGCTTTGATAAGGCTAAACTACGGGATTTTAAAACTGCTATCTTACGCCATTTGTGTCGCAATTTGAAAACCAATGAAACAGTTGCATGGAATCGTCTAGTCAGTCAAATTATCTCCGCAATGAAGCGAGAATTCTATAAGGAACTCAAAAAGGCAGCAACAATCCATAGATACAGTGGAGGGAGCGTACTTTTTTGTCACAATGGAAGCAAATACCAAAAAGATCATAATCAAAATGAAGCAGCAAAATCAAATCGCGTAGATTGCTGCTTATGCCCGTTCTATAAGAACCAGTCGCTTTTAAATGCGGTCAATCTAAGCAAGTCAACCATCACAGCGGCAGGAACATACGATACTTTATCTGTAACAAATGATCGATGCAGTTGGGCACCGTTACAGCAGAATCCGACGAAGTGTCTTCAAAACTTGACCCAATTTTCAAGCGAACATTGTTTAGGCCAAGGCAATGCCCGACGACCACATAGCCGCTGCTCAACGGGTACCGATATTGAACGATTCTTTGGAACAAATGTCCAATCAAAGCCGAGCGTTGGCGAAAACGAAAGCCCTCTGTACGATTCGACGATGGCAGCGGCACAAGTCCACGCTGTAACGTCGACAATTTTGGATAAAACAACAGATTCGCGAGGCGAGACAGTTTCGATTGTTCTCGTACCGGCCGAAGAAGATAGTAACAGCAGCTCATCATGTTCATTGGAATACGTTTCATTATACGGTGATAATCAAAACACAGGAACATGGTTGCGATCGAAATCGACTACCGATATCCCTAAACAGATGTGCGGCGCCCTGCGCTAATTTGATTATTAGCGAGCGCTTTATTTACAACAGTCGTAAGAGGGCTAAACAGACGACAATGCAAAGAAGATTTAGGACTTTATAGGGATGTGCTTTGTAGCCCGCTGGTCAATGGGAAGGAATCACAAATGTGTTCATGACGGCAACATGTTGTGAAAAGCGTTCCTGCCATTAGCAAATGTCACGATGAAACGTTAATAGGACTGTGTTCTATTCATATAATAATTTTAAGCCAAAATGAAAAAACCAGGAAGATATACCTAAATGGTATACCCGGCAAAATATGCTTAGCGATTGCAAAATTTACTTTTAAAAATTAACATTAATTCAGAAATTACAAATAATGAAAATAAACATGAATTCAAAGATTACAATCAACTGCTCACGTTGTCAGCGTGTTTGCACTATGTTCACATATCAACTCTGCTATATAATGTATACATTTCTCCAGAAATGTAAGTCACCAAAGTTCCTTTATTTGGGAAATTGTAATATCAGTACAGCACTATATTATTAGCATGTGTAGCCACCATATCCAGATTTCTCAAAGCAACCGCTGCTACCCAACATTTATACATTTAATGCGCAAATGCAGCAATTATATTTATGTTGTGCGTGCAATGATTGTTACAGTGAGTGTCCGTATGTCTATTTTAAAACGACAGTGGCAATACGTAAACGAAAGTAGAACTAAAGCGCAAGCCCTAAAATGGTCTCGCTTATATAGGCAAAATGACGGGAAATTGACAGAACTGAAATCGGTTCCATAATCTCAGGAAATATTTGAGATATTCCAGATTCGTCCCGAAAACAGCTTTATAATAAAATAGTTTTGGAGCTGTTAGGCCCTCATCGGAAGAGCGGAGCTGGAATCCGCAAAGAGAAGCCACGAATCTTTTCTCAACAGCGAGAGACAGAGATAAAGGCTTATTTTGCAAATATAAAACACACGGTTTAATCATCAAAAACAAAACAAGCAGATATTAGTTACACCATTCTCCAGTTCAACAAACACGCACAGGTCTGTTAATCGAAATGTTTAACCCTGCGCCAAAGGGAAATACATTAACAATATTCCACAAATTGGACACAAAAGAATCATTCTTATGGCCCCGAGAAATTCACATGGCGACATTTAGTCGAACACTTGACAGTGAGTTTGTTGACATCACTAAGTATTTCTAGAAAACTTGATAATACAGTCTCGTTCTTAGCCAATATTTAGATCGCCGTATGGCTTAAAAACTACTTTTGGGTTTTCACTATTACCTTCACTTTCGAGAAAACATTGTGATTTCCATATCGCCTGTTGATCATACATTCGTTTATTCTTCATTTCTTGCGAAAATCGATTCGCCGCATTGTTTTCATTTACAAAAATCTATTACCCTTCTAACGTGATTCAAATTATCTTGTATTTTTCGACCAAGAACTGAGCTTGCCTAATCTGAATGTGCCAGCGTAATCATTACTTTTTCTAATTTTTAGTAAAAACTTTCGTATATATTTTCCCCAAAAACTCTTAGGCATTACTGCACTAAATTCGATAAAAATACGCAACCTTTGCACCAAATCTACAGCTATACAGAAAATAAGCACAACCTAGCATGCTATTTTGCCGTAAATATATGGTAACCTAGTTAGGTCTTTTGCTACTTTTGGCTATGTCCTAGCCGACGTTTGCAGTGCCGATGGTCTAAACGAATTTGTGCTCTTTTCTTCGCTATAATCTTATGGCGACTAGTATAATGGCAATTTATCACACAGCTAAGCATGAAAATTTTGTTTCTAGTTTTGCTTGTGGTTTTTCTTATTTGTTTCTCCTCTTTTCAATTATCATTAAAGTCCATCAATTTCTACTTTGGTTGGCAATTCGCCGACCTAGGCGCTTAGTATTTATATGTTTATTCCCAATTAATGTAGGACCTTTAGTGCACTAAATTCGTGTAAATGCCATATCTACAGCTGTATAGAAAAGAAGTATTACCAGTTGTACTATTTGCGGCGAAGATATAACCCCTAGTTGTGCCATTTCCAGCTTTTAAATCTTACTAAGCTGAAGGTGTGCGTCAAGAAAATGTTACGTATGTCAAAATGAATTTTCATCAATGCACTACTGATCACCTGATCCTTTATACAGAAGAGTTATAACACCATAATACGCGAACATATAGCACCTAGTTACGCATTTTGCAACTTTTCGCTCTTTCCAAGCTGACGATGCTATATTGACGGTCCAGATAAATTTCAGGCACATTCACTCTCTCCAACATACTCAGTTATATATAGTGGCGGTTAATATATGATTTTTTATTATATAGCTAGCCTTTCAGTGTATCTCTTTTGTTTGTTTATATATTTGTTTTTCTTCAACTAATAGTGATTAAAGCTGAATTTCACTGTAGTTGGGAATTCGCAAACTGAGCCGCTTAGTATATAGTCAATATTCAAAAGCGTAATAGGTAGGCCAACTATTTTATTTGTATCGGCGGTCGCCTGATCCTTTATACAGAAGGGCTATAACACCATCATAAGCAGATAATTTCATCACCCCAATGCTAGCAAACTTTGGCTGTGGAGACGTTGCCGACAGTGGTAGTATCCATTGTTGATGCTGATTTACGTGTTCTTGCCACCGTTTGTTGCAACCAGCGGTTAACTTCGAGAATTGCATATCGTACGCCCCCATGTATGGTGCCATCATTGTGGGTCAAATCGTATCGTCGAATGAGACGACGTTTGACCAAGGCAAATCTTCCATTACCTAAGAATCCGATTGGAAATTCGTCGGGACCTAAATAATTGTCCTTGAGCGACGTACCTGTCGCCAGGATCTTGAGTGCCGGCCACCAAGGATAACCGGAAAATTTTGCCAAAATTACCGGGTTGAGTATTTGCTATGTGGTCAATCGACGATTGAAAATTGTATATTGATCTGTATTAAACTTATATATGGATTATTGATCTATATTAAACTTTAATAAGTATTCACTGTTCACCTAAGCTTACTATTATACCTGCAACTTCGTGTTCTACAGTGAGTTATTACAGAAAGTCATGCGTGTAATCATACACAAGCTGTAGGTCGCTATATTTTGAAAAACGGCATTATAAAATCATTCAGAATTTGCACTCAAAATGCGCTTATGTTTCGACTTATTAAAATTGAAGGTATATGCAGACCGTGTAATATAAATTAAGTTAAAAACCATTCAAGCCAAAAATCGTTCAAGCCGTGGTCACGTTTTGCCAAAGATAAAATAGCAAAACGCTTAAATTTTGGGCTCTAAAATAGTACATACTATTTTATTCTATTATTCAAAACTTATTCTGACGATCTAATAAATACCACCTTTACCAGCTATAAAACGGAAACAGAAATACGTAATAAACATTACAGCAATATCAGTCGAACTATTATCAAAGTATACCTGATATTATCGGTATATTGCTTCATTTGAGATAATATTTCAGTTTTCACTTTGTCGTCGATAATTTGTAATGTAGGTGCAATTGTAGTGCCAGTATTTTATAATATGTAACAGGGTCGTTCCGACCCTGTCACGGATTTTAGGATGTTCACACCCAAAATTGGACTGGGATGCGTTGGGATAGAGCTGGTCGTACTTACAAGGGACGTTTCATGTCAGCAGACATTCTGTATAAAACTATTGACTTTGTTATTTATAAAAGTATGTGGGTCAAAATTTTGTATAAAAGTATGTGGTTTAATATTTTGTGTAAAAGTATGCGATTTAATATTTTGTGTA
>JASANE010025473.1:0-62504 GCA_030248225.1 Trileptium ribeirensis | reverse complement strand
ATTTCCCGTGTGAAACGTAAGTAGGACACATAATTTCAGCAGGAATTTTTCATAATAACCTGCAAAAGTTTGTTAACTAATCAAAACCAGGTCGATGCTTGTAGCAACTATTTTACACATTGAGAAGTCTCCGGGTTACATTCGAATCATACCAGTCTAACAGTGTAACAGAGTATGGCTTACGTAGAAGTACTTAGCGTATGCTTGGCTAATATAAATTGCGTCAAGCATCAGCCAGTGCGCTTGTAAACTTTGTAAATCAGGCGAAATTGAAGTAAAGTAACGTTATCTACGACGCAGCCAGAAACTGCTTTCTTGGCAATGAACTGGATTAATTGAAACTGTGCGAGCACTATCACAGTTTGTCTCATTTATATCATTCTGATTAGAAAGTTATCATTACTATCATTTAACTGACGGGCACTGTTTGTCCAATTCTAGCCTAAACGGTGTCTCTTACCACTGATCAGAAAATTACTTTTATCAATTTTTCTTGAAATCACATAAACCAATAATTTCAAGTTTCCACAGAACAACATGTAACAAACGTATGTGTAGTAAAGGGAGGCGAATTGGGACAGAGCGAAAGTGCTTACTTCACGCTCCATGCGTTGTAAGCACATTCAGTTTGACGCAGTATATGCAAGGGTATATAGTGGAAGACATTTTTTGCTCTGGGGGTCCAATAAAACGACATATTGATCGATAAATAAACATCAGCTTCCTCAGTCTCTTTAAAGTTTCAAAAAGACAATAATACCATCGCAATACATTAAGTTTAAAGTAAAAATATGCATTTTAAATCGACTATACCTTAATTTCTTTCTTCATCTGTTTTACTATATATAAATTTCGAAGACCAGGTTCCGGATCCGGTTGATGGTTCCGGTTCCGGTTATTCCCTGATATATGTATATAGATAACCTCAAAATGTTTGTTTAATTGCGTATGTTAATAGCTATACATATTTCAGCTACGACAACATGCAGTGGAACGTCAGGTGGTCTATCTGGAAGCGGTTCTCCGATAAGCGAACGACTGGACAGCTTGCGGACAATTTACACCAACTGTACATTTGTAATTGGAAACCTCGAGCTCATCAGTCTGCCACAAAATGCAGACTTGTCGTTCCTAGAAGACATCGAACAGGTAATATAGCAGTTCGAGTTAGATTGATATAGTTTGTCTGGTGTTTTTTAATGTTAGATGTTCGTTTCCACTTGACGATATAGTTTTTTAATCATAATTCCTGTAAATTCCAATTGTTATGGCCGCCCAACTGTCGCACACCCAATGTCTGGCGGTTGCCGTACAATTGCACGGTCAAATGACGGCTCGTCGTAATTTTACTCTAGCTGCAAAATACTTGTACGAGTTGAAAGCCGGCTCGTTTTTGCTGTACCTCAATTACTATTTCTAAGATTTGTGTAGGTTCCCAACGCGCCAAATCGCTCTTAGTATTGTTGGTCTCAGTTACGTTCACAAAATTATGTGAGTTACCTGAAATCAGTTAGCAAAATATGGTTATTTAAACGTTTATGTTTATGTAACCGAAGCCTAAGCTGAATATAACAGGCTTCCATGTTATTATTTCCAATCATAATGTCGCAGTAGCAGTATTTTCAACATTTACCGCACAGACCAAACCAATCTTGAGAAATACGCTCTAAGAACAATGCTGAGAATATAGTTTTATATTCTCACAGTTTTACTCTGGGGGTCCGTAGTTCCTCCAAAGCAGTGATCAGCTTTGCGCCGGGGCCCGAGGGTAGGGAGCTCCAAAATCGTGCTTAATCATGTTAAATAATCAACTTTTTAATAGATTATGATTAATTCACAAAATTACTGACCCAAGTCGGACTAAAGGTGTGTCAGTAACATAAAACCGATTTTTTTGAAATTTTAAGGGAAAATGCAAAGTTCGTAACTATCGAAGTCAAAAATGTTGCGGTACTAAGGTCAATGTTGAAAAATCTCGTGGGCAAAATCACGGGTACGGGGGCAAGCATGTCGAGGTCATGGAAAGTCATATCGGCAAGGTCAGCCCTCCTCTGTGTAGACACCCTGGTTTTTACTGAAGAGGTGACGCACTTCAACTTACGTACATTCAGAATAAGCATGCGGTGACCCGTTTCTCGCTGTCGCTCTGCATAGTCGTGATGGGGACACTTCAGTTTCCCTTGTATATATGTATGTAACTTCTTGCAGACAAGATTTCTCGCCAGTTTATATCCCATTTATTGGGTATACGCACTGGAATTGCAAAACGGGTACGATATGAAGTTATCTCATACTGGAACCTGTGTTTTGTCTTTTGAGCTGTTGTGCTCCCATGATTTTCACTTTGTTAAATTTGATGAGAGCTATAAATGGTAAGGAATTCCAAAAAGCCATATCACTCAAGAAATATGAAATTTAGCACACATAATGTTTCATTGAACTTCTGGTGTAAATAATAACAGATACAATGAAATAATGAAAAGAACAAGCTAGCTAGCCCAAATTTTAAACGATTTTTTGTATAATGGTGAACATTTGTTTTGTTTGGTTTGAAAAGTACTGCAAAGGACCCTTAGCTGTTTCGAACTGCTAAATTTATGTCAAAATATGTAGCACCGGTTCATCCACTCTCCGTGTGCATAGATGTCTGATTTACTGCTCACGAATTTTAAAATACTAACTGGCACGTACTAGGGACATATTGATTCTCCTGACTGTTTAGGCGCGTCGCAACAGGCGGTGGAGAAGCAGCTCGTTTCACCCTTTATTGACGGGCGAGAAACACATAATAAATGTTCAAAAAAGTAAATGAAAATAACAGGCCACCTGTACTTTTGGAGATCTTCGACGCCCTCGTTACCATTATTGTTTTGCGGTCGGGTATCAGTGGCAACAGTTGTATATATATCATCACGCTTACATTCCGAGATTTCGGGAGGGGGGAGGTTATTTGGGTTAACGGAGGGAAAAACCTACACGGGGAAGGTCTTCCAGGGGTTGTTTTGAGAAAACATGATTTCTCCCACGTCCACAGTCCATTTTCGCCGATTTGATCCCCATTTTTCCAATTTTACCCTATCATTACCAACTTTGCTCTAAAATTTTCCGCACACGATAGGTGGTGGTGAGTGCGGTTCACAAAGTGTGTAGGGTGCACCAGAGCCTTGGAAGGATGGTTCGAGGCCTCAATGAGGTAATCGCCGGAACTCCTGCTTCGCCATGTACGATACCACGTTGATTAGCTGTTAGCTGAGCCTGATTAAAACATAATATTAAATATTTTGTAGTGATGTATAAATTGTTTTCAGGTTCAAGGTTATGTGATAATCTATAACGTAAACACCAAACACGTGCCACTACCGAAACTTCGTATCATTTGGGGCGATCAAGCATTTCGTCCTTTTAGTTTCGATACAAATGGCACGTTTCGTAACACACCAGAAGCATCATTGTTCGTTGTTAACAATCCTGGTCTGGTTGAGGTTGATTTTTCGAATCTCCGCGGTTAGTTTTGCAAAAATTACTATTGTGATCCGGTAGAAATGATTTTTTCTTTGCCTTTCATTCAGTCATTTTATGCCGTAGGTCATTTCTTAAAATGATACATTTTGCTGTATAGAAATAATTTATTTTACTTGTTAAATATTAATACACGATGCCTATTTTATAAAAATGTATCGGCGATGACATTTGCACCGACAATACCGCTGATATTCTGTTTCAGAGACCATTAGTGCCAATGGCAGAGTGGAAGTAGGACAGCAAGTATTGCGTCGCCCGCTTTGTTGTCTACCTGCCTCGCCCCACACCTTAGTAACAAGTGAAAAAAGCTCAGCTATATTTTAAACAGACTAGAGATAACTGTACGTTTCAATGTAGCGTTTTCTCTAAATAATAACTGATTCCCACCCTTAACTAACCATAGCTCCAAATAAAGATTACAAAAGCATTCGGGATATCTCTCCAGACATTTCAGATCAATATTACAGTACTGTCATGCAAAATTATCGGTGTCATTATTTGTCTCACGTTAGCAAGGTTCACTCTTGATTAGGACGTGAGAGCTTGGAGTCATATTGATTTGCAGTTACCCTAATATTTATATAACTTACTTAATGATTTCAGTAATACTTTTGTGTACATGTCGTTTTATTTTTTCGCTGCCAAACTAAGCTAATAAGGAGATAAGACACATAAATACGTCCCAACGACAGCTGAGCATGCTAAAATGTTTCTTATTATACGTAACTGATTATTGTGTATTACAGTTCAGTTGTAAAAAGCGGTATAGAAATAAGCCGAAGATAGTATGTAATCGTTTAGTCGATCGAAAGTGTTTGTATGCCAAGGGTTCCAATAATTTTTGGGCATAGAGTTGCACTTCTTTGGCGCACCATAGGCCAGTGAAATAGCCATTTCCATTGGGTGTAATTGACCCTATTTTCCATTTCCAAATCTGGGTATTGATGTAACTTGTGAGTTATTTGGCAATATGCCATGCATATACTCTATCCGTCAATCTGCTTTCGTTTCGTGTTCGTGATGCGCTGCTTAAGGCTATAACGACTGTTGCACTATATACGTCACACCTGGTTACCCATTAAAATTCACTTTAGCTTGCCGACGCTATTTCGCTGACAAAGCCGTGTCAAATTAGTTTATTATTGCAGAGGCGAAATGAAAATGCCGCTGTTTACAGCGGACCGGTGCCGATCTCCGTTTCCACAACTTCTGGGCCTGTTCGAGGCCCAAAGTGGGTAACTGGAGCCGCCATAAATGATGTCTTCGCAATCGGTCATATTACTTAAGTATTTTGATAATAAACTTGCGTCCATGAAGTTCATAATCCAATATCGCTGGGAAACGTGCTACAGTCGTGAAATCACCTGATGAGTATTATTGAATCTTTAAAGTTACTCAGCGAGATAATTGGACGAGAAAGTGGAAATAAGCCGAAGAAAATACTGTAGCGTCTGTAAATAAATCCCAATATGTGCACTAAATAAACCGAGCAAGAGCATTCGTTTAAAATTTTTAAAATTTATTGCACCGGTTTAGTGATTAGATGTTATTTTAATAAAGATTTATGTTTTGAAAATTGCTGATATATTGCGGCGTCGACTCATCGTGATCTATGTGACTTATTAGTGAAATATTTTGCGACGTGAACATTTTTTCAATTTCTAAACCATTTATAGATGCGAAAAATATGTAATGTCCGACATCGAGTTTTCACTTTACGTAGTTTCGGAAAACGCCTAATTTCATTCGATTTTTCCTAATCGAAAATCGGTAAAATCAAATTCAACTGTAAGAAATTGTACCATGTGCTCGTACCGAATTTTGTGCAATCCAATCTGCAGAAATTCGGTTGCTAAAGCCTATTAAGTTTGTGTTTGGATTATTTAGTGTTAGCGAACAAATTCAATGTAATGGTGACGTCAAACACAAGTCGTTGCTATATTTAGGCTTTTGGTGTTGGCAAGCGAAACCCACTTAATTCAAAGACAAATTCCGTTCTCAAAAATTTCGGAAATTTTACTATTAATTTTCGGGAACTTTAAATAGCTGGATTTTACTTGTAGAGCAGTATGTTCACCAACAGTTTTGCGCCGAATTTCAATTAGACAAAAACAGTTCCGTAACAATATTCTTAAGCGAAATTGCGAAATGGTATGGTTGGTGGTATCACGAAAGTTTATTCGTGCATTGGCGTAGTTTTAAAGAAAAATTCCGATTGTTGCGCTAGCAGCTGTCGGCTTCTAGGCTGAATAGGTTGCACTACATAACCTGAGGCTAGCATTAGTAAACATAATTTAAAACTGCGAGGGTTACAGTTTGTTTGGTTTTTGGGCTGAAGTTTTGGAAAATATCTATTATGATTATGCTCGCTACGCCTGAGTACGCGGAACGCCCATCATAGCTGGATATATTGATTTTATTATTGGTGTCCGTTTGTTTATCTAATATACATAGTTCTGAACGTTAAATTTCAGATTATTTGTAGATAATATTATATAGGTTTTGTGTTTTATAAGAGTACAGCGGAATAGCTGTTAATAACCGCGGAATGCCAGAAATTCTGGTTGGCATTTGTGCTGCATTTGATTTAATGCTATTTATATAGCGACAAATCATTTTTTGCGCAGTTTCATATATATCAGCCTTTAATCGACTAAAAACAATTTTATTTTTTTATTTGAAGAAAAATTGGCATCAGGTTTGCCAGAAAACTATAATTTTTAGCTATAATGGGGGTAATATCAAATTTGACCAGCCGCTCAAAGATATAATTTGGGATGACGGTGTTGTTGAAAGCATCTGCGCCCGATTTCGGTGTGTGGATATGCTCTGAGCCATAAGCGATAACGTGACGTAAATTAAGACAGCTCAGCGAAGCGATTCATGGTGCAAACCAGTTTTGGTTCGACATCGGACCCTCAAGACAAAAATCCTGGCGCTAATGTATAGAAGTTTCACTTACTGAACGTATAACGGCATTGTAATTTCCATTGAATTTTTTCTATTTAATTTCCGTGTGAAGTTTGAATTTTTAATCGTTTAATGGCCACCTACATACTAAACGAAGTGTTAGAAACAGATAATCTGATTGCAGTGTTGTAGCGCTCGTTGCACATTGCCAATGCTTACATTCTGTTTGAAATATATTCGACATTCTCCTCGATCTGATGCTTGCCGACATATTGTTATGGTATCATGATTCGTTGCATGAAATTGATACTTACTCGTAATAATTTTGGGGATGCCGTTTGCTAAATTATTTTTTTTGAAGCGGTGTCTCGCAGAAAACATTTTTATTATGTGTAGCTATTATGTTACATCATAATAGGATTATTTATGAGCAGACCCTTATTATTTGAGTTTAAAAAATTCCGCTTTGATGCCACCTCGGAGTATACGCTTAAATGATGTGATTTGCAAAATACATCTGGATTCATTGATTTATAAAGAAAAAACAAAACTGCTTTTTCTGCAAAGTGATATATAACCTCGAAATATAATATTTATTATTGCATTTTCATACTATCCAGATTATCTCTGGGAAAGATTTTTGCTTCTTAAGTTCAAAAAATATAAATACCGTTTGCTAGTGTAATGTGTACTAATGCAAAATTGGTGCAAGCTATCGTTAGAACTAAATTGTGACTGTAAAATGAGTTAGCAGAGTTTTTTAATGAACTATGAGAATGAATGAGAATTTGTTTTATGTACAAATTAGGCCGAAAAGATTGCCAAATTTCACAAAAAAGGGGGTGCAGAGACATCAAGAGGGTAAATGTGGATTGAGGGGTAGGGTAATCCATTATCCACCTCTATGGACATTATGGCTTAAAGCTGAGTTTACGTTGGTCGTATATGCAGCTCTCTTAAAAATATGTCATTGTTAATTTATGCTGTAAACTTTTTTCAAAGGGGCGTTGGTGGTTTTTCAAAGTGTTGGGGAGCAGTATAAAACGTAAATCGGTTAATAACTGAGAAAATTACTTTAGAGATGATGCATTTTTATCGTCATGGTAAAATGTTATTGATATGAGCTTCAAAAAGCTCACTGGTTGCTGTTCACCGGTTTAATAAATTTGCTACATACTGTGATTTTTTGAAAATTAGTGGTGCACATTTTTTAGTTGTTTATTTAAATTTCACTACAATGTGTTTCGTAATTCAGTATTAAAAAACATTGCATTTCAATTTTGAAACTTTGCTCAATGATTTTTTCATTATTTTAATTAAAGTTCTGGAATGAAAAAATATACGTTATTGTGGCTGTTTTTCTGGCGCGTATATAAATTTCATATTTTGAGCCTTTATATATGTACATTATATATATCTCAGTTTTTGGGGATTGTATGTAGATAATGAAATTGATCGATTTTTCGCGTATTTAATGATTTTGTGGGTCCTCTTGGTGACGCCAAAGTGCAGGGTTTACGTCTGCGCACGATGTAGCAGATGCTGTTTGGCATTCCTTAGATAATTATTAAGGGGCAGTTTATACAATTTCGTACAGCCATATCGTTTCACCATTGATACAATTAAAAATAGGATTCCCATCGGTTATGAATGAAGCCAACGTTGGTTGGACCGTTTTAAGCGTCTTATTAACCCAAGTCATTAATTTTTTATTATTTTGGATCATGTTAAGTTCTTCCTTGATAATAATTGGTTGTAAAAAAAGCTTGACATGAGTATTACAGGACAAAGGGCGCAGCAAGAGGGAGCGGGGCTCCCGCTTTTCCGCAAAAATAGGATTTTCCCTTACGGTCCCCCAATTTTTGAATTTCTCCCTTCCGAATAACGTGTTGCACGCCTTGTTGAACAAAAAATTTTTGATCACCTGTGGGTCCATGCTAAGCTTAGGCATAGACGTAGCCTTAAGTTTAAACCGACAAAACTGTAGCCTGAAACTTGATACCATTGGGGAAGGTAGGCGATACCTTATTTTTCGAGTTTGAAAAATGCCAATGTACCAGTGAGCATTGCTATTCGAACCTCGTTGTGTAATGCACTGACTGCGTGTAATGCCAGCAGCACACGTAATGAAGCTGAATTATCATCACCGCAAAAATAATATATATTAAAACAGTAGCATACTAGTTTGGAACATCCATTTTATTTTTGAGTCTTGTTATCTGAAATGAGTTAAGGGTGTTCACACGCTCAAACTTTTTGCTCAAAGTTGACGGTGAGTTTTAAAGAAGAATCGCGATGTTTCAAAATTTGGACTCAAACTTTTTCAGGTAATACATATCGTGGATGTTTGGCTAAAGTTTGAACACTTTTATCGTTGAAAAGTTTCGACAGTGTTCACACGTTGAAACTTACTAAAATGAAAAAACGATGCTTTCAGATTTTGATCAAAGTTTGACAAAGTTAGACGTTATAAGCCCATGTGTAGGTTTTGATTTTCAGACGTGATCTCTTTGATTTTGTGGAAACATTTTTTGAATTGGTATGAAATAATCTATGTAGTATATAATACTGAGCTCTCCAAATTGGGGTTTGGGAGCCCTGGCATTTTTCGGTTGCCCTGGTTCAAAACAGGTGCCCCCGGTTCATGCCCCCTGTCAAAATTTAGGGGCCCCGGTTCATTGCCTCTTGGCAATTTTTTTTGTTTCTAATCGGTCCAAAGTACATAAAATTTGTACTAAAATTCCTTTCTGAAGCCGAAAATTTCGCAAATTGTGTCGCAGATTGTTTTTCTCTCCATCGAAAGCGTTTTGACAGTATTTCTGACGCGATTTTTATCCGTTATTCGCATGGCAAAAAGCCCCCTGGCAAAATCGGGTGCCCCCGGTTCGGAACCGGGGGGGCCCCGCTTCATGCCCCCTGGCAAACTTTTCAAGGAATGGAGAGCACAGTAATATATATCGTTTTGCTGTTATTAATACTGTATATCTATAGTTACAAACGCAGACGCACATTATATACCAAGGAATAACCAGAATTTCGGTTCCCACAAAATTCCGCTTCAAGATTTTGCCGGAATCTGAGTTCTGGTGTCATGTCTTATGGATATCTGCATGACAAAATTTGCAGTAAAAGTTTTCATTTCCTAATTCCTAACAAACTAAATTATACAAGTGCAACTTTATTGGAGTTCACTGGCCTGTCCACAGCCCTCCTAAAAGTGGGGGGGAACTTCGGGGGGGGCCCATGTCCATTCTCGTGGGAAATTTCAAAGTGGGGGGGGGATAAATTTTGCTTAAAAATACAAAATATTTCCATATTTTCATGCATTTTTACTACTGTGAACGTACTTTCAAGCTAAAAACAATTTTTAGCATTATAAATAGTGGTAATTATATAATGTTTAAAAGACAATTTGCAAACAAAGAATATAAATTTTCAGACATAAAAAATTTTTGGAATTAGTTGAACATGGGGGTTTCGGCCGAGTGGGGGGACGGACATGGGGAAAATCTCACGAACATGGAGGGATTTGGAAAGAGGGGGGTCCCCCCCACCCCCCCCCCCCACTGTGGACAGGCCAGGTTTACCTGGCCCCACGGTTGTGGGGGCCCCAATGTTGATCACTCGTCGCCACTCTTCCTTGTTCGCTGTACTTGGTTCGATATGCGACATCGGGTATTGTTGCCATTGTCGTAGCGGCACGTATAGAAAATGCTGGTGACAATCGTTGACTGTTTGACCTCGCCAGGTCTCGTGAGATCTTCCGCGCGGCCCGGTCCAGACGTCCAGGGGCGTTGCCTTGGCCAGTGACTTCGGGATGCTGTTGTCGGACATCCTCAGAACATGGCCGAGCAACCGCAAACGCTCCCTCTTCAGCAGTGTCGTCACCTCGGTTTCGTGACCAACTCTTCCACGAAGGTCTTCATTCCTGATGTGATCGAACGTTGTTACGCCTAGAATACTGCGTCGATAGAAGTTCTCGAACGTGTTTTGAACAGCTGCTGAGTAGCTGACTTCGCTGCCAATGTTCCGCAGGCGTAGAACAGAATCGGTCGAATGGCAGCATTATATATCTGAACTTTCGTGGGAACGGACACGTCTGCCGAGTTCCACACATGCCGTAGGCCCTTAAAGGCTGACGGATTATGAGGTTTTTAATCTCGCTGTCGCAAGTCCCTGATCCCGTAAAAGTACTGCCCAGGTAACAGAATTGTTCGACATGTTCCAGCACAGAACCGTTCAGTACGATGTCTTGATGACTCTCGATGCAGCAGGTCATTATCGTGGTCTTCTGGGAGCTGATGACCAGACGAATGCGCTTTGCAGCTGTGTCGACTCGATTGAGCACATCTTGTAGTTCGCTGACTGACGATGCGGTTATGGCTATATCGTCGGCATAACCGACATCTGTGAACTTCATGCCGTTTGCGTCGAAAATAACATCGTCGTCGTTAGCATGCAATTGCGCAATTGAGTAGTTGAAGAGGATGGTGGACAAGATTGAGCTTTGTCTCGCTCCAGACCTGACCTCAAAGTGTTCAGATAACGTGTCATTTATTCTCACACGGCAGTAAGATGTGGATTCTCGTGGAATGGAATGACGATGGCGGTACGCCTGTTCTCTGGCATGACCTCTTTGGCCCATACGTTGTAGATTGTGGCGTGCAGCGTATCAAAGAGGTGCCTTGAGATCTTATAACGACCCGGCGGAATATCGTCCTCTACGGATGCTTTCCTGCAGCGAAGATTTTTTACTGCTTTTAGGACTTCGTCACGCGTTAGTGACGAGTGATCGATCGCGCATTCGTAAATACCCTTGAAGGGAAGGTCGTCATCCTTTAGCGGTTTTGGTGGTGTTATTGGCATAAAATATATATAGCAAAGTATTTTCTTGCTTTGTGGTCGATCAGGTACCTTTCATCCAGGGAGTAACCGGAATTCCGGTTCCGGCGAAAATCGTGTTCCGGTTGCGGTTCCGGCAAAGGGCAAAAACCATACCGGAACCGGAATTCTGGTTTAAAAATTTTGTTTGAAATTTTCCACGCTTTTTGCTTTATCCTGTAATGCGAACATATGTAATATATATTATACAATGATCAAGCTCCAATACAACCAAGCAAAAAAAAAGATTAACTAACCACCTGCCGTGTAAAACGTAAGTAGGGCACATAATTTGAGCGGGAATTTTTCATAATAACCTGCAGGAGTTTGTTAAATCAAAGCCAGGTCGATGCTTGTAGCAGCTATTTCACACATCCAGAAGTCTGTTGGATACGTTTTAATTAAACCGGTCCAACTCGGTAACAGAGTATGGCTTACGCAGACGTACTTAGGGTATGCTTGGCTAACATAAATTGCGTCAGGCACCCGCCAGTGCGCTTGTAAACTTGGTAAATCAGTTTAACTTGAAGCAAACTAACGTTATATGCAACGCAGCTAGAAACTGCTTTCTTGGCAATGAACTGTATTTATTGAAACTGTGCGAGCAGCATCACAGTGTGTCTCATTTATAGCATTCTGATGAGAAAGTTATCATCATTATGATCTAACTGACGGGCACTGTTTGTCCAACGCTAGCCTAAACAGTGTCTCTGACCACTGATCAGAAAATGACCTCCTATCTATTATTTTTTCTTAGAATCATATAAACCAATAATTTTAAGTTTCCTACAGAAGAACATGCAACAAACGTATGTGTAGTAAAGGGAGGCGACTGGAGACAGAGCGAAAGTGTGTATTCTACGCTCCAAGCTTTGTAAGCATATTCGATTTGACGCAGTATATGCAATGCTGTATAGTTGAAGGCATTTTTTGCTCTGGGTGTCCAAAAATCGACATATTTGATCGATAAATAAACATTATTAGCTTCCTCAGTCTCTTTAAAGTTTCAGAAAGACAATAATACCATCGCAAAACATTAAGTTTAATGTAAAAGTTATTTTTAATGCATTTTAAATCCACTATACCTTCATTTCTTCCATCATTTGTTTTACTATATATAAATTTCGAAGACCAGGTTCCGGATCCGGTTTAAATGGACGGTTCCGGTAAATTTTGGTTCCGGTTATTCCCTGCTTTCATCGTATTAAATCTTTTTACTTCCGAACATTCACTCTCGACCTCTACTAAACAAATTATAAATCCCAAAAGATAACGCAAGTCAATCAAACACTAACAATTCTTGAAATGCTCTTTGTAGCGGTACTGAAAACCGAAAATATGTTAGCTATATCGTTATTTAAGCCGAATGATTATAGGTTAATCTTATGAAAACCAACAAACAATATATACTACCAAATGTGTTTCTATTAGTTAATTCCCATGTACTCGTGTGATCATAACATAAATCAATTTCCTGTAATTTCCGCTTCTAAAGATTGCCTAGGATTTATAATTCCGCTGTGTAGGAAACGGCCAGTGTTGCTAGTGTGCATTCATTGCGTATTTGGAGCTTCTAAATTCAACTTCTTAAGCCACGTTCAAAGGCACGAAAAGGCGTCTAATACCTTAAGAGAACCGGTGGCTGTAATTTTCAATACGTATCAGTGCCTTCTCCCCACAAGTGTGGAATTCGAAAGGGGATTTCTATATAGAGGCATAAACGGTGTCAGAAAAATGCCAAACTACCTCGAATCTCATCCAAAATTTTTGCTGAAAACAGGATTTCTTTTGGGCATAAAAGTATGCTAACTTTTAGGGAGGCAAATTTTGTGGGGTGAAATTGGGCTCGTGTGTGACGACTCACCTGTAATTTGTGGACGCCAGTATCGAAGCCACAAGACCCTTATTCTTTATTTAATGACCAGATATATTTAAACTTTAATCACGTGTTCACACGTTCAAATTATGAGCTCAAAACTTGATCAAATTTTGACAAAAATTGGGCGATCAATTTTAAAATAACACTGCGATATTTAAGAATTCGAGCAAAAAGTTTGAACGTGTGAACATTGTTCTAATTTTTCAATGATTTCCCCTAGCCAGTCATCGACGAGATGAATTTCGCTCAAATTTCGATCTCAAATTCTTAAATATTGCAATTTTATTTTAAAAATCATCGTCCAAATTTGGGCAAAAAGTTTGAGCATGTGAACACGCCTTAAAATTACTATATTTCAAACTTTGATCTCGAAAATTTTCAGGTAAGACATTTCATCGATGAGTGGCTACACGATATCATTGAAAAGTTTGAACAGTGTTCACACGTTCAAACTTTTTACTCAAATTTTGGTTAGAATTGAACGATCATTTTTAAAGTAAAATTCGAAATGGGCTCAAAATTTTTCAGGTAATACATCTCGTCGACAATTGGTTACAGGATTATCATTGAAAAGTTTGAACAGTTCTTCCCAAATAGTAAATATTTTAATACAAAAATTTTGCTTTCAAATTTTTATCAAAATTTAAGGAAAAAGTTTGAGCGTGTGAACACGCCTTCAAATTTATAAATTACAAGTTTTTGTAAAATTGTAATTTAACAGGTTATTTTTCACGTGGTAAAAGTGCAGCTTTTGTTGTATTTGTAGCTTACCATGTTAACAACAATGTTTTCATCATTACATATAATATATGTATAGCCTTCCTCCTCCGTTCAGTTTTCTACATGGAGGCTGTTGCTGGCTAGATATACCATGGAATGCATGTGTGGGTTTACATGATGGTACACTTGTTTAGAAGCCTAAATATGTTAATATTTAAAAATATGCTGTTATTTTTGAGGGTATCAGATCAGGCCTATTTAAAGACTGTTGGTATTACCCAAATTTTAGCATCATAAATACAAAGATATATAGCAGTGCTTCTGAGAATGTTGAATTAAACATTGAAACTATTTGATTGATTGAAACCTTTGTTATTAATTTTAAGGGTATCGGATCAAGGTATTTAAGGGACCGATGGTATTACCTAAATTTTAGCATCATTGATATATAGCAGTGCTTCTGTCAATTTTGAACTAAACATTGAAACTTTTTGATTGTTTTACTTGTACCTGCGTTTGAGCCGTGGCCTGTTTAGTTTTCGTAGTGATTCCAGTAATTTACGCACTATCGATTATTACACAACAGTTTTTGTTGTATATGTGCTGTGTATATCTTCATTATTTCTTGTATATTTATATATATTTCAGAAATTGCCAAACGCTCTGTTATTGTTAAGGAGTCGCCTTATCTCTGTTTTTGGCAAACAATTGATTGGTATCAAATTCTCGGCATGAATCATACCGGCAGGTTTCACGTTGATTCTTCAACATTCTCCATGTGTGGTGAGCAATTTTAGGTTATTAAAGACTGATTTTGTGTTTTGGATTTGTACATATATGTTCTGCTGGTATACTGAGATTTTGTATGGCCGTGTAAGCTATGTAGTCACAGTTTTATTTATGATTGTTGTAATTCATTGACTTTTTAACTGAACACGACAATGATGATATTTAGTGTCGCCCACATTGCTTGAGGGTAAGTGGATAAACGTACGGTGAGATACAGTTGTCAGTTTGTATAAGGAAAATTAAATTGTCAGTTCAATTTACGTATGCATTTATCTATATATAAATGGTTACTTCCAAATGTGCTTATATTATAGCAATGAAGTTAACTACGTGTATCTCATATAATGCGCTTTTTTAAATAATGGGGGTATGTGTCGCTCCAGTTTTCTCGCGATCACGGTCACATGTAAATTTTTGCTTCTCAAAGTACCCTTCTGCGCGATATAAAATTAGTGATATTCTGTGGTGGGCCAATAATTTTCTCTTATTTTGGTAAAAATGTTTCAAATTCTTCCGTCCTTAGCTAAAATCCTTATAGCTTTAGCTGCGAACTGGGGTCCCCAGGTAGCTTGAGTTCCAATAATTCAATAATTCGTAATCGCTTATATTCAGCTGGTCAAGAACATCAGCTGCACCGCCCAACAAGCAGTGTGTAATCTACAGTATTATCTGCATTGACATTGAGGTTCTGATTGCGTTGTTATAAATTTGCTGCAAACACAGTTATATTTATGTTTTGTAACGTTAGTTATATAGCGCTGTTTGATTCAATACTGTAAACGACATTCATCTCGCCTAATTTGCAGGGCGAACAAGGGAGCAACTGCATTGCGAAGGCTGTGGTGACGACGGCATGGCACCATGTTGGGGAACTGGTGTTAATTCGAATAACGAATTGAAGTGCCAGAAAAGTTGGTTCAGTTTTGTGCATGACGTCTTAATGTAGATTGTATAATCGAAATATATCTAGCGTAGTGATTAGAATTTCTTTTTACTCACATCAATCAATTGGTCAAAAGTTCGCTTTCGTAATTACTAATCGATTTTCGCAATTTTTGTATTTGTCGTGTAATATAACCTAATTGTACACCTACAGTGGAGGGCAAAACAAGTGCATACAAATGAACGCGAACAAACATAAGCGCAAGCTAATGTTGTCGTGTTTGCGACCGATCATTTTTGCGTTTGTTTACGAGCAAACGTAAACGCTAACGAGCGTTTGAACGTTCGTGTTTTCAGTGTAAATCTTTTTGTCAACGCCAATAGCAAAGAGACAAACTATGCTGTGATAATATCATTGTAGTGTCCAGAAAATGATTTTGTTACTTTGTTTTAAAAGTATTGCTGGTGTAATATCTCCCAGGGATTCTGAAAAGGGCTCCCGAAACTCAATTTGGAACCCCACATGGGTACTGACTAACCACACTAACACCGATTACTCTCCCGCTGGAGTAACTAGTAATCTCAAATCTTCGTTCAGGGTTAAAATATGTTGCAAAAATATAACATAAAGTTAAAAACAGAAGTAACGGCAAATCGATGTCGAAAGATCTATTTTCATTTCTATCCTTACATATAGCATAAAATCGTATTTTAAAATCGTGGCTTAAAAGCATTTTACGGTTTTCCAATTTATTACAACAAACCTGATTCAGTTATTTTGCTTGAAATCATGCACACACTGGTGTCGGAATAGTCTAGTATTATGGGTTGTTTCACCAAATAAACATTTTGAATGTTTTTGCACCGCAAGAAATCTTTAAGGTTGCTACATTTGTATCTGGCTAGATTGAAATTGCGATGTCATCTTGTTTATGATGTAAATTTCTAGTCAGTTTTATGTTTTCGCTGCCACGTTACACCTGTCGTACCCGCCTTTTCATTGTTTTTCTTCTAGTTTACCGCCGAAACTGTGCTAAGCAGTGTTCCGCCGATACATGTTACAAAGACGATGGAATGATAGACTCTTGTTGTCATAAAGCTTGTCTTGGAGGCTGCATGGGACCTACGAATCGGGATTGCATTGTAAGTTGTCTAAACCAGCCTTAATGTCGCTTTAAGTCATAATGTTTTTGATATTTGTTTTTCAGTATAGTTAATTGTCTAGGGAATATGCTCAGTTGTTTGTAAACGTATGTTCAAAGTACGTCACGTGACGTAGCGCTAAGTTTATAATATTGGTCACGTGTTTTGAGGACCGTTAGTTAGAAAATTAGTTTTATGTCTGATTAGCAATTTTAGTGCTTGATGCTCATTTGTATTCTTGTATTAATGACAAAATGTTTTTAAGTAGTACGATATGTATGTCAGTTAGTAGCCGTTCTTACCCATCTAACCGAATTAGCTTATCGTTGGGAATAACCGCACCGCCGTTTTGTAATCCTAAAATTAGGGCTTTTGTGTTTTTCATTCAGCTTAGAGAAATTTAGTTTTTTTCGAAGTCTCAGGGTTTGGATAGCTTCATAGAAATGATGGTTTCAAATAACACTCTTACAAATACCGATATCTGGGTACCCTACGGTTGTTTTAGTTTTTGTAAATTTTAGGCGTGCAAAGGGTATTTGAACAACGGTGGCTGTATAGATGAGTGTCCGAAGCCGCAGAGGTACGATCCTGCGATTGGCGAAATGGTTCCAAACGAAAACGGAAAATACGCGTATCACCGTGAATGCGTTACCAAATGTCCCGGTAAGTTAAGTCAATTATATGATGAGATGAGATACTGTGTTATTACATTATCGCTACTGTGTGTACATCTTAGGTACAGCCATGGACAAAAATAAGTGCTTAAAAACGGAACGCGAAACGTGAAAGAACATAAACGTATTCGTTTTTTGTGCACTTATTTTTTGTCCGTGACTGCAGAAGCGCTATGTTCTTTTGACATTCGTTATAAACTAAACTTTATAATATTTGTGTCTGCAATATAATGGACAGGATACACCTTGCTCTTGTTTTGTCGCGCAAAGTTTTCTATTTTGCTGAAAGCCGGTTAGTATACGACTATCGAACAACTGAAATTGTAATACTATTACAGTTTATAATATAGCGAGCTAGTTACTGTAACAGACGTGACGCTGCTGCATTACGCACTTCCACAGCCGTAATGGCCATACGACCCCGGCTATCGTAACCTCGAGGGCGGGCCTAATGGGTTAAAATTTCGGATTGGGGTCGGTCCCAGGAGGCTACGGAGCTTAGCAAGCCGTAGGAGCGCTTCACAGGATGTCTTCTGATCTTGCCGGATGGGTTGCGCACGTAGCCTAAGCGCTACTACCTTTGAGGTCCCTGTGGAGGTTGGCTCCGTCACCTGCTCTTAGGCCATCGAGACCATACCACTATTCCCTATCATCGTTCAACCTGGAAGTTTCCTCAAAAGGCATTCGCATTTGATTGATTTTCCCACTTTCCTGAACGGTTAATTTATTTAGCCAGCAGCCCCCACTAGGGTCCGACAAATCTCTAGACGTTGAACGTCGGATTCGCGTCTTATTTCCTATTCGAGGCGTTCAGCGAAAGTTTTAATTTTGAGGTCAATTTTCCTTACTAGTCGCACGAGTCGTACTCACACAGAAATACGATTAAATTGGAATCGGCGAGTCACGTTAAGGTTTGCTTCTTCAATGCGCGTGTCAAACCTCAACGTGGATCGTCGATAGGGGTGGGGGATTTCAAACCCCTTTTTTATATATATCGCTACTAAGATCAACAAAACGCATGGACACATTGGATTGGATTGAGTATTTATTGATAAGACAAAATCACTTACGGACAAGAACATATTGTACGGGCTAATTCGATAGGTATAATGTCGCTAGTATGGTACGGTATCAGGTGAATGAGCAGGGCAGCAAACGGGATAAGTTGCGGAGTCATCGCCTTTTTCATAGAACTCTCAGCTGATTCAAATCATGGCGTAAACTACTAAGCCTTTTCTAACGACAGCTGCGCTCACCTTACTCCTTGAAAGTGGGCCAGGTCAAAAGCAAACACAGGTGAGTGATACGAAAGCGTAAAACGGATAGTTATCGAGAGGCGCCATTCAACTAACTACTCGCTCGGTACTACGATTGCTACTAGGGGTACTCCGACAAGACAATAGGTTCAGGTGAGCGAAAGGCGGTAATATAACGGGTACAAATGAGGCATGCAGGACGAAGCGTACACAGTGGGATCGCGGGGCTTGATCTTGCTCATCCTAATCACGGCTATAATACATGATAAGTATAAATGAGGTAAAGTAGCGATTGGATTAACATACGACAAATTATTACAACAAAAAATTAATGATTGTATATCGTTACAACGGTAAGATTTGGAGGTGATCATCAGTACGACTCCTGAATTTTCTCCGGTGCGACAATGGTACAACGGTACTTTTCTTACTCGCATACATACATATGGACGGTAACCGTGGGCAGAAAATGAAATTTTCCGCAAATTACAAAAGTACGACCGGTGAATTTTGGTTTCAATTTCCTATGAAACCATCCTTCAAACACGGTAACAAAAATGTAAAATTCGGTCTTAAATCTAAACTCATGTGTGGCCTAAATAACTACAAAAGCGACTTCCTTTTTTGGGTTCATAAACATGAGCCGAAATAGTACTTAAAATGGGCCGGGGGAAATTATTCTATGATTGGCTCATGGGTCCCGGGAGAGTGAGCTGGGGACCGAAATTTGCTAACTTTTTAGCTTCCCTTAGCACAAAATTTATTACTAACTTTTATACTGTGTTGTGTACATTAATCGTACTTTATCAACACTAGGCATTTTGATGTTCTATTTTTGTTGCCAAATTTACATAATTGTAGAAGACGCAGGATCGAGTCGGAATCCAGGGCAACGTGATAAATCATCAATTCTAAGTGTAAATCGGGGCTCACTTAGGAGCGTTGTTCACGCCTGGCTCGGCGGAACAGTACTCTCTATATTCTTGCCAAAAAGTACGGCGATACCACGAGCGGTAAAGAAAAGAATTCTTCAAATCTAAACTCGGAAGTGCAAATTAGGGTATTTCGCGTCCTAATACGAGACGGTTGGGTAATGTTTGATTCGGGCAATTCATAAACCTAACTCAGCCTATTGGAGAGCTCCAAATGGACTCTTACTAATCTTGCAAAAGGATTGAAGGCGTTGCCTTACCCTTCAAAGTCAAATACTAAAGCGTTAACTCGGTGTTCGGCAGTAATTCAGTTGACAGGTAAGACTTCAAAATTGAATTCAGGTCTAATAGCTTACAAGCGCCTTGTATACTGATTGTGGCGGTCAATTTGGACCAAAAGATTATACTAAATCGATGGTTTGGTGTGCCTTGATGGTCAACAAACGTTTGACAATTTTATTTGTTCGTCTTAGGACAGGGTTGCTAAGTTTAAGAATTATTAATCTTTGATCAATGACAAAACATTACGCTTAAGTGTGCAATTAGGCCACTGCCGAAGCAGTGAACTGCTTTGGGGCATTTCCAGTTTCTACTGGTTCAAATGGGCTGATAAGCTTGGCCTGCTTAATTGATTTTCTCATCTAATTGAATATCTTAACTCAATTACTTAATGCAAAAATTGTTCTAAAAAGACCGGATCGTCCAGTATTGCTGCAACGTAGCGGCACTAATGTGGGGCAAGGGACGAGCTTGGGCGAGTCCCTAGTTCACGATAGAACCAATAAATGCTCTGAGTCCGATTATTTGTTGCCAATTGAGTGTCGATACGTTATCAATGTACAAATTTCATGCCTCCTTCAGGGCAGGGGGACAAGGGTTAAAATTGGGTTTAGATACCTACAAATTTGTCTGAAGTTGGAAATATGAGTAAAGATATCTTGTAGGTCATCAACGTTATCCTATTAGTACTAAAGCTTATGCTATTTCGACTTGAAAACGGCTCTCGAAAAGAACTCTATTTGGTACTAGCATTTAAGTTGCGTTGCAAGCGGTTCTTACTCGACGAAACGAGTCAGTAAGCGGTGATCCCGGTTGTCGGGACAACCGTAACAAATTTATTAACTGAGTTCCACTCGGTTTGTATCCTTAAATTGCTCGGCTTCCTAGTTTTAGAACGAGATTTTGAGTCTAGGGGGAACCTATAATTTTCGAAATCTAGCTAATTTGCCAACCTTTCTCTGTGAAACTTTGCACAGGGGCTGGGTTCGACCTTATTTGTCAATATTGTAGGACCGGGTCAACGGTCCACACAAAAATTGATCCGTCGGGACGGGACCCGATAGACCCGATATCGCGTCTAGCGACATCGTCAGCTATACAAAAATGTTTGCCACTGCTACTAAATTTACCAACTCTGTAAATTTAATATTTTTATTGCAGCGGCCGTACATCGGAGATTCGAGTCTCCAACGGCTTTCGTGCTGCATTGACGACTATACTCAGAGAAGGGAGAGAAATATATAAAGCTGAAAGCGTGGCAAAATGTGTGCAAAGGCTAGACCAAAACCTATCTATGAAACTGCATATACTGCGAAGAAATCTATGAATTCTGTGTGAAACCTGAGCGGCTTTTGCGCTGCTCGGGTTTATATCTAATATAATTTTTGAACGGGCCACGGCTTTACCGTGCTCGATAGCTCGAATAGAAGGCCTAACGGGCTCTATTTGTACGACAAAAATCATCAAAATCTCTGGAGGGAATTTCGAGTTATTAACATTTGAAGTTTCGGGTAGGGGCGGACCCCTGTCGGGCCGTCGGGTTTGTGATTCCAACTCGATATAACCAGACACTAGGTTTGCATTCTGTAGCTGACGTATCTAAGAAGAAACGGCCAGAGTTTCAACCAAATCCCTGGAGGGAATCTGAAAATATTCGAGATTTACTTTTCTGGCGGAGGCAACCCCCTTCACGGTCGTCGGGTTTGTGATTCCGTCTGGCGAGGTTTTGAGTACTAAATCAATAGCTCGGATACTTATCAAGATCCGGCTAAAATTTTAGCCAAATCCCTGCGGTAATTCTTGAGAAATATTAAATTTTCACTTAAAGTGAGGTGTCTCGCTCACGAGACTTTAGTTCTGCGAATCCCGTTACGGATCTATTAAGGTTCTTGGCTCAATTCAGGAGCTTGGGTTATTACTATCAACCTTATAAAAAGTTCGGCTAGACTCCTGGAAGGAAATTTTGTTATGGAATAAATGATTAGATTTCAAGTTTCTAACAATAAATGCATACGGGCGACTTGGTGTCCATTTGATCCATCGTTTAGCAAACACAAGAAAAATTTGCCTACTAAAACTCGGTAATAAACGTATGACCAAGGATGACATATATTTTCATTTCAGGTACTCGTCCAGAGCAATCTTGCTTAACCTCGGTCGGTTTAAAAGTCGTATTTCCAATCTCATCTCCACTCAAAGAAGCATGTAAAATAGTTCCTGACGCGAGCAACGCGTTTATTTGTGCCTTAACTCATCGACCGAGGGAGTTTCAGTATGACTTCGGCTACCTAGGTCGCTAATTTGATGGCTAATCGATGCCATGGCTGGCGAAACAAGCCATAGCGGACCGGGTTAACATGTAAACAGCACGTGTGGATGGAACGTCATCAACTGATAAACGCTAATGCTCCTCTGCCAGCTCTCTTAAGATATCTATGTCCTACACCTACCCTATCCAACATCGTTAGCTCTAAACTACTACTAACTAATTATGTATACTCTAATCTGTCCACACTTACGTACTTGGGTCCAATCGGCCGGCTATCCACTGCTTGTCCATAAGCAAAGTCAAAACCAAGAGAGTTAAACTAAGCGCAAAGTATAAGCTAGAAGTAACCATAGAGGTGAAGAGCAGCAGAGCCGGTCTACAAACCGACCGAACTCTGTGCTGCCGAAGTCACACTGAACGCTGCAGAGCTCGTGCGGGTCTGCTTAAATAGTGTTTTCAAATTTTGATTTATAGATTCTCCAAAATCTATTTTTTGGGACGATTTGACCCCAAAGTTTGATCTTTTAATCAAACTTTCTTATCAGTCCGGATTTTGATGAATTTCGGACCATTTTAATGGACAATTTAAATTGTTTTATTGCCCTCTTAATATACAATTTATATAAAACTTTTATACTAGAAACTGTATAAACTCCTATACATCAACAATGTAAACTCCATATTAGACGGCAAACCATAACACGTACTCCGTAACAACTTGAAGAATCAATAGTGTGTCTTGGTGGTTCAGGGCGAAGGACGCTAACTTTTAATAGAATGCTGTAAATTTCCTACCAACTTCTACTGATAAGCGACTACTCCAACTTTTATATTAAGTTTATATTTAGCTAATATTTTCTTATAACTTTCATATCGATTTAATAGAAAGCCGCAAAAGCAAACAAATTGAGCCGTTGTGGCCAATATAAGCTTTGTGAAGGTGTTATACCAAGCTGGGCACTTAAGGACGCTTGTGCTGAGTGCGTCCGAACAAACAGAATATTAAACTAGCTGCGTACAACGTTGATAAGAAATGGACCAAAGCGTTCGCATTGACGTCAGATGAAATTAAATTTATATCAAATTTGTGTTAGCTTAATATTAAGGTGTGCACATCAAAGTCCATACTTGTATATTTAGAAGTAAGCTTCAAGAAAAAGTGCGGCTTATGTAAACAAACGAAGGGGGTGGGTACGAAAACAGGCTATCGTTCCCTCGTTGATGGGCAGAGTGCCAAATGAGGTTCGGATTCGGACTCAGGGCGTCCGTCCGAACAGTATGATATGTAACAGGTCCCTATTTAGACAATCAAAGATGAAGGTGGGCTCCCGGGCGAGTCCATCACAATTTTTGTATCTGGATAGAGTGTTTTAAACGGTTCCCGCGGGACCGTATTGCAGTTTTATGGTACGTTACGTTAGGTACATCTTTGTGTCGGATTTAACAAGGGGAATCTAATGATGGGTTACACGCCTATCGGGGCGTAGTTCCTGCGACTTTCATGGGAAAGGTTTTCTAAAAGTGGGCACAGCGGGTGCGTTGCGGGTTCAAACGAAACCCCAGGTTGCAGGGAATACTACCATATCAATTAGATATTTCTCTGCCAATTACTCATTAAGTTATTTGATTAAATAGGTTTATCGGTTCTATTTACACAGTTATTTTCTATAAGTCCGTGGATCCTGATCGGATTTCCACGAGCCCGCTCTCATTAGAAAGACTGTAAAATTTCCTATTAAAATGTTCCTTAAATCCTTATTTTTAAATGGTTCCGGAGTTATGGGCCGGAGTCTCCATTTTTGAGTCCAAATCATCAGAATCGACATTTTAAAACTAATTTTATCTTGATAAAATTTCCAGTGTCCATGATAACATTGAACACTTGGGAAAATAATATTTTAAATTTTGTACTTATATTTTTCAGTAATTTTGCTTCTTTGCTGTTCGCTATAGGGCGAACAGCCATATTTTTGCTTTCCTCCCTCGTGAGGACGGTTGCGACGGGTATCCTTCAAGGCCAGTCTTTTCTATTTCCGCGAGTCGGGTATGGCAAGAGCTCGCCATACTCGCATTTTCCACCTATTAACGTACTAGTTTAGGGGCGTAAAAATCGCTAATTTTTCCTAAAGACCGGCCTAAACGAAACTAGGTACTCTGGACTACTCGCAAATCCAAACTTATGAATCTCAAGGGTACAATAAAATGTAATCCTAATCCTGACAACATCAATGAAATACACAATAAGATTACATCCAAATATAGACCTTTATGGCCATGATCATCACAATAGAACGATATGGATATGGTACGACAATTATTGATAAACGGTTATAATTATACGTCCACAATCAAGGGTACAATGCGAATATACGACAGTAATCGGGCTGCCATATCGTATACATCCACCTATAACCACGTGTGAATACCAACAACGATTCCAAAGGTATACGGATATTCCTATATACATATCATTCGCTATGATCATGATTATACAAATCAAATACATTATGTGCCTTTATGGCAACCAAAATGTACAACAAGAGCAATGGTATT
The DNA here is from genome assembly GCA_030248225.1 of Trileptium ribeirensis. NCBI lineage: Eukaryota > Metazoa > Nematoda > Enoplea > Enoplida > Thoracostomopsidae > Trileptium > Trileptium ribeirensis. The sequence continues at coordinate 37,815 of JASANE010025473.1, read as the reverse complement.
CGTAATATGTATACATATAATTCAAGTACGCCAATAAAAGCCTTTATGGCCAACAACAATATGGTTACAACAGTGGTAATTACGTACACGTTACATATACCAGTAGGTGCCTTTATGGCACTACAATCAACATATTATGTATATATACGGTAGCGATACTTCGACGATTATCCATTCCTGAAATGTTAGTAACGATACCCATTGTGATCACAATACTGTTGGCGGTGCAGGCCCAAATATAACGAAAATCTTTATTCCTAGCGAGGTTAATGCACGTAACGGTTCATGATTTGTGGCACGTATATATGGTCTATAAATAGAGTGACTACCTGTTCTTGCGGTCAGCTCATATATATGGGGGACCTCGACTTATGTATTCACTTGCGTAAAGAGGACATAAATTGATCCTGATTCCGGATACGTATGTGTTTCAGCACGGGGGTTGGTCTCGCATTATAAGACGTGAGACATCCGTAATTAAATTCAAGAATGTCTACCATTACACTATGGCCAGGATTATTGGGCTTTCCATTTAATGTTGGCCATTAGGCTGTGGCCAGGATTAATCTACCTCGTAACGATCCAGTATCGATCTGTTACATTACCAACTTTGTCTGCTTACTTTTAATATTATTCAAATACGCTAATTCTTTAATATCAAAATTTGGTGCCTTTAGGGACCGCGTAATCCTGATATATGTAGAGTTAGGAACTAGGCAACTTATTGATAATCGGATTTCAGACCTTGAGATCGGTAAGAGCGTAACTGAACTGCGCACATCATAAAAGTTTTCATTAAAAAGACATCGCAAATTAAATATAAAAGCAATATTATGATGCGAAATTGTAAAATTTAATGCTGTGCAAACGGTTAGTGTTTTTATCATTTTTAGTTATAAAGTGTTATTGATCGGAGGGAAGCGAAGCTTTTTGTTTTCGTCAGAGGGGTGAAATCGGCACCGTCGCCCTGTCCGTTCGTCGAACTCCCCAATAACTATTGAACCGATTAAGAAATTCTGTTTGAAAGGCCTAATATTCTTCACGGGCAAGAGATATAGATTTGTCAAAATTTGTTTTAGTTAATTAGTGATTAACTAATTAGTTAAGCGTGTCAGCCTGTTTTTAGCATTTTCAAACAAAAATTGCATATTTTTCATTGAATTGGTGTAAACCTAATATTTCGGTGAATATATATACTACATCTCGCAGTACTGATTACGAATCTGGTGTTTATTACTATTCGAGGATGTTCAAAACATGCGAATTAGTTAGTTGATTAGCTAATTACTTATTAATTAGCTAATTTTTTGAAAAATTTCAAAGTGCTCAAGAATGGAAAAAATTGCAACGGTTTTTTCTATGTCGTTGATCACGAATATGAAATTTTTAAGCTCTAAAACTTGGCTGTACATGCTATGGCCGTACATGCTAATTAGTTAATTTTATGCAAGTTTTAAAATCACCCTATATTTGCTGATTTAGCACTGGGGGTTTTCGATGTCGCTGATCATGAATATGGGACTTTTAAAGATAAAAAATTTTGTCATGTATGCTAATTAGATACGGTGGTTTATCATGTGTATGCGTTTTGTATTGTGGATTTGACATCAATTGTGTAAACCGCGACACTTTTTTAAATTGATTAAATATTTAGTTGAAATACATGTATACATAAATATGATATAAAATACTTTACTTATTTCGGTCCGCTCACTTTTGTAATTTATTACGTTTACTAATGTGTCGGTATTTGACAACACAGCGCATTGCATTTGACAATTTACCAGCCTGCATAATATCGCGGCAACAATATATATATGATGCAATAAATTCTTTGCATTAACATCTTTTTACGTAATAATTTAATCATAAATGTGACATACTTAAAGCTTATTAATATCTGTTTGTAGCTAAGTTTTCTTAGTACTGTGATTCAGCTTCATTTTTACGCTGTATAAAACCATATTAACACTACGTACGAAACTTGTAGCTTTTGGCAGTTATAACTTTTGCCTTTTCACTTTTAGCTGCTTAAGTGTCTACATATTTAACTTTTAATCGTCAAAATTAACCTAGCTTTGAGCTTAACAGAGCAAAAACACCAGTAGACTTGATGTCTTAGAATCTACGCATTAGCTATTTTATATTAACTGAATTAACAAAATTCGCAGATTCCAAAATTCCCAAATTCCAGCTTTTTAAACTATGCTGAATTCTCAAGTTTACAAATTCTCAGGTTCTCTAAATTCAGACATTTCCAAAGTTAACATGTTCCTAAATTTTCAAAATTATCACAAAATCTCATACTACCAAATTCCAGAATTTTTAATTTCCAAGTTCCAAAACTACTTGGTTCCTAAGTTACTTAACTAAAATCCAAAAGTCCCAAACTCCAAGATTGATTAAATTTTCTGAAATCACCAAAATGTCAGATTATCTGCAGTCGGGAAGTTTTATTTGATGAAATTTCTGGACTTTGAGAAGCCCCTCGAAGTTACGGTGGTCACAAAGGCCGGTAATATAAGTGGTTTGAGTTTCTGCCGTATTGAGTAGCGTTCTTAAGGCACAGCCACCGCCAACAAGCATCGCGTTCCCTCATCGGACGAGACTGCTATAATAATTCCATGATTGAACTCTGCCATATGTATTTACACATAAATTGCAGTCGGAGATACAATATCTGGGACGTTAACTTTTGAGATTACATATTTTTGTAGCTTTTATGATATTTCGGTTGCGCCCACTCCAAACCCTCCCACCCATCATATGAGTTTTTTGTCGGGCGCTAAGTACGGAACTGGTCGTATCACTCGTAACGTTAAATAACATAATGTTTTTCTGTCCACAGAACAACATTTGGTAGAAAAAAAGTGAAAATTAGCAAAAATGGGTCGTCAACAGGGGAAGCGGGAGGTCATCAACTTTTTCAGCGCCCGTCCCCTTTGAAAACCTTTCCCGCCGACCCCGGCTACCCCATAAGAGCTCGGAGCGCCAACATGTGTGGTACATACTATCAAATTACTACATAACTGATATTGAAGTTCTAGCGACTAGCCTACGTATATAAATAAAGATAATCACTGCTATATTTCTTGGTTTCCATAACAGACTATTGAAAGTTAGGATTATTAAATCTTAAGTTACAATTTTATTTAAATTTAAGTATAATTATTAAAAGTAATCGAATGGCTAATGCATTATACATAATACTATTGTTATAAAGCGTAACTATAAATAATTGATTTTGAATCATCCTATATTTCTATATTCTACAATCCTATATTCTAATTCAATAAGTGACATAGTGGTTCAATAGGCAGAAATTATAGAACACATCGTAGGCATATATAAATAATGTTGATTAGTGTTGCCCTCCCGTGTTTTTACCCCTTATTTTATTTATTTTTGTGTGTGTTGTCTCTAATCTTTATTGTTATATTGGCGTAAATGTTTCAGGAAACATGATGACGGATCAATTTGCGGGAGCGTGTGTAACGTCCTGCCGTCCTGGGTTTCGCGAGAATGACAAAACTCGAAGTTGCGAGCCCTGCCCTGATGGGCATTGCATTGAAAAAAGTTAGTCGAACATGTAGTAATGTGCTTTGTATTGTCATCGAAGACACACACTGCAATATCTTTTTTGACATATTCGTTTGAATAATAAGAAGCACTTGTCAATTAGTTGTGGGCATCAAAATTTTACTATAGAGGGTGAAATGATTGTAGTAGTTTTTATCCTCTGTGTGTACGATAAGTTTGCTTTTAGCACTCACTCATCAGTATACGATATAGGCCAGCAAAATCTTCTCCTTTGGAAGCCGTGTGTTAGACATGCATGGCTTGTGTTTTGAAAGACTAAAGCCGCTTTTTGTCAGTGGCTGTGCGTAATCGAGAAACGTTTGGTGGATGATATGCGTCGTACAATTAATGATTTGACAATATAACGTTGGAAAAGCAACAAGTTGATAATAAGCATGAGAATCAGGTTGTAAATCGCTATCAATGTTGTAAATCATAGTTTAATCTGTTGCAGCTTCCCGTAAATCAAAAATTACCATATACATCAATTACTAGGTTTGTGATAAACTTAAAGATAGGAGAGCATGATAAGGAGTAATTAATCCACTTGTTTCAAAAAATTGATTGATTGCAAAACTTTTTCGTGATCAAAAGCGCATTTTACACCGCAAGATACTTGTTCACTACAGGACACTAAACCCAACACGCCACAGAATATCGTATTAAATTGAAAACATTACAGCATTTTTTCCACCACAACGACCAACGACATGGCTCCTGTCCATTAGGGAAACCAGTGCATTTTTCAAAGTAAAACCAAAGTCATGGCCTCGGTATTTCATTATTAGTGTAATAGTATTTTTCACTTATATGTACAACCCTGTTTCACACAGTCAATAATTGACGGAGGCAAGACGAGCCACCGAAGGTGGCGAGTCGCAGCCGGAGGCGTACATTTAACTTTATATATATCAATATACTAGACGCAAAATTTCAATTTTCTCTGTGACTTTTTTTTGTTTGTCACAGACAGGTCTGCAGATTGAACGCCTGGGCCGATTTTAGAAATTTTTTTCTTCGTGTTGCATATTCTCTTGCGGAGTGCCCTTTCATTGAGCACTTTTTTCTACGAAAATTGCTTTGTACTCAAAATTAAGCAAATGTTGCTCAAACTTAGGGATTTTTGTCATTTTTTCAGCTTTTTCACCGCATCTCGACAACCGTTCGTGCTATTTCGGCGATTTTTTTACATAAAATGTATTTTCACGTTTTCTAAACAGCTGTATATAGCTGATTGACGTATTTCATCTCTTTCCTTAAAAATTAAGCAAATCTCTTAAAATTGACTTAGGGAAACCTAAGTTCATCATATCTCGACAACCGTTCGTGCTATCTCGGTCATTTTTTGACATAACATGTACTTTCACGTTTTGTAAAAGACTGTATACGAGTGATCTACTTACCTTTATAAATTCTCTTAAAATTAAGCAAAGTCTCTTAAAAATGAGTGAAAAATTATTAAGTGTGTTATAACTTTTGAATGACTCGGCCGATTTGGACTAAATTTCATTGATGGGTACAACTTGATAGATGTATTGTCATTCTACTGTATAAATAACTAGACGTTTTCATGTCTTCCTCTTATTATTGTTACCAAAAATGTTAGAAATTCCACAAGCTGTATGCACTATTCACGCCGTTGTTAACCACCATGCCTCCGTCACCCACGTTTACGTGTTACTAGTTAAGAACGAATTACCAAACGTTATATTTTTCTAATAACATTTTTCAGGGGTTTCTTTCTCCATGCCCGTAAAGGGTATTTTTTCCTACTAGTATATGTGCCTAATGTCACAGGTTGGATACGTTTTCGCTATAAAGCTGCACGAGTTCAGGATAACATAGAAGTTTTAAATCCTTGTGCAGGGTAAATAATTTTACGTTGTTTGAAGTCCGTAAATAGATTTGATTTTCCCAACCTCGGTTCACAATTCATGGTCCTTTAATGCAGTTTTCGATCTCCCCGGTCGTAGAGTTACCACTTCCGAGCCGATTTGCTACTATGTGTGACTTTGGATTTTAGTTATGTCTGATAGGCAGTGGTAAATTTACACTAAAGCTACGCCATAAAAATCCTCAGGCATTGCATGCTGAAAAAGCCATCACCCTGCTGAATCCGGCAGTTAAACCAGAGATTATTAACCATGCAATATATACCCACAACAAACGGATTTAGAAATAAAAAGGATATATATTTTAATTATATGATAATAAATCCCCTGTAATATCGCTAAAACTTCATTGGGATTAAATAAGTACGACAGCTCGGATTAAATTTCGGTATCAGAATACTGAGAACGGAACAATAGTAGCATTTGATCTATAGTTTTGAGAATTAGAATTTATAGCACTGAATGTAAATGAACGATATCCTTACCATTTTGAATTTAGGAAATTCCATTATAATTTCCTTACTATGTAAATAAGAATTTCCTATTATTGAATCAAATTTTTCCTTGTGATAATAAGCTAGATTTTCCTAACTATATCAGAGAGGAGAAATTTCACAAATAAGAAATTTTATTTCTTCTTAAATACTGCTATAATTAGTTTGCATGTTCCCGGTTGTTTGCACGCTTTGTTCCGTTCCTTAAGAAACCGAGCAACAGCTCCTGTATAGTAGAGTGTCTAGCGAAAAAGCTCGTACTCATACAATCCGGGTTCAATCCACCGGTGTTGCAAAAGTTTGTTCACCATTATACGAAATGAGCATTAATTCATGCGGTAAAAGTTTAATGGTTAGAATTATATCTGCCAATAATATTGACTTTGTCGATGCTAACTCCAAACAGTAATTAATACTGAAAAATAATTTGTAGGATCACGGCGATTGCATTAGGTTTACCGTAAACATTATTTACTACTTATCAATCACGCAAATTATTGAATGTAATTAAATTATGGTTTACGAATGTACAGCCCATAACAACTATGAGCTGGAGAATATTAAGCTTTTAGCATAGGCAATGAAACGGGAATACGCTGCGTGAGGTTTGACTTAGACTGAGCAGGCGCAAGCAGGCAGTCAAGCTTACCCACCCAACCCATTGCAGATTCTTTAAATCCGACAAATGTGCAGGTTGTTCTGATGCTTTAAAAACATTTGACACTCCGTAGTAATTTGCATATATCTAGTTGCACATTTCACCTTTATGGGTCGGATTTAACTGTTATTTTTAGGTTGTATATATTGTAACATACGTAGAAGTTACATTTCTTAGATATAACCCCAAAGTTTTAGGGCTTAAACTTTTGTAGTTAGCTGATAATTTTGTTATTGCGTTAATTTCTTTATTTTTGCAACGAAATCTTATTAAAGTTGCGAACAGGCTGTGCTCTACTTACTGCTACAAATGAGACAGATGCCCGTTAGCGATAGCTTTAGCTTTTATACAATCTGGGCTCTCCAAATTGGATGGCCTGGCATTTTTCGGTTCTCCCTGGTTCAAAACAGGTGCACCCAGTTTATGCCTCTGGCAAAATTTTGGGCTCCCTGGTTCATCGCCTCTTGGCAATTTTTTTCCTTCCAATCGGTCCAAATTACATTAAATTTGATCAAAATTTGTAAATTTTTCGAAATTGCTTCAAAATTTCATAAATTTTGTCGAAATTCCTTCAAAATCGTTTTTTCTCTCCATCGAAAGCGGTTTAGCAGTGTTTCTGACACGATTTTTAACCATGTTTCTCTTGGCAAAATCGGGCGATCACCGGTTCGGAACCAGGGGCCCCCGCTTAGTGCCCCCTGGCAAAATTTTCAGAGCACGGAGAGGCTAGACAATAGAAATTCCATGTATTGCCATAATTAGGAGAAAAATTGTAACCAAGTAGAATTGCCTGGTGTTCAAAATAAGAACCTGGAATTAATGTGAATCATGTTTTAAAAATAAACTATGTTTATATGCTGCGTACTTCTGGTTCATTTATCATGATTTTGGGTTAGCTTATAATTCTTAAGTTAATAAGACTACTGAAAATGAATTCTATGTAGCTTTCAAAATCCTAATACCCGGGTACCCGACTGCTGTATTCTGATATCCGACGCAGTACTCGGGTATACGGGCAGTAGTGCTCATGTTTAGTTAATAATAATCAGAGCGTAGTGTAACATAGTGGACATTGTGTATTGGAGGAGTGAAAGCTTTTAAATTCCGTCTGTGTGTGTGATGGACCTTAACTAGGGAACGACTTAACCGATTTTCACGATCTTAGGCTCATTCGAACCGGCACAGTCGATTTACAGTGTACGTTTTCGAGGGTTATTCATTTGAGGTCAAGTTCCTGGGTCATGGGTCAAAATGAAGTTTTTTTGCCCCATTTTAGTACCCTTCAGGGAATCAAGGTTATTTTTATCCTAATGTTCGAATTTTTTTCCTGCAGTTGGTTTTATTTCATAGTAAACTGATAAATGCCGATGCCTCTTTTTTGTTTTTCATTAAAGCTCCAGTGCTGGAGTTATGGGGTTTGAGGTATGGCATCCTCGTGGTTCCTCGATGCAAAATCCGAAAATTTGTTCTGACATCTTAAGCGGCTGAAAAGTTTCCGTTGGGGAATTTCGGGCATGGGAAACTCATTGCCGGTGTTGGTTTTGGTCTGCGACCTGTGGATCCATGGGTACGTGTGTATGGCGTCCACTTGGTTCGGTTGAGCGGTCAAAATGACGGTTTATTATTCCATTTTAGTACACTTCCAGGAAGCAAGGTTGTTTTATCTTAATTTTATAATTTTTTCTCCAGTTGGTTTTATTTCATAGTAAAACGATAATGCCGATGTCTCTTTTTGTTTCTCGATTAAGGCTCTGGTTTTTGAGTTATAGCACCCTCGTAGTTCGTCTACCCAAAATTTCTAATTTTATTGTGATGTAGTAGGAGGTGATAGCTTACACTTGGGGATTTTCGAGCAAGTAAACTTATCGCCGGTGTTAGTTTTGTTCAAACTTGTGCGGTATTGTGTGATATCCACATAGAATATCGACGTATGCTGTCGAGAGCTGATTGGCTGTGCACGCAAAAGGAGTATTTGTGTACTTATGTTTCAGTACGCTCTGCAATCTCAATAGAGTTACCAGTCGGTAAGAGCAAGAGTTGATGATGTTTTACTTATACTTTTCAGTAAAAAATCAACGTGTGGTTATAGTATAGTTATGGTTACGTGATTGTTTTTCGGTTTTATGAGCTTGCCATGGTTTAGTCTTTTTGAGTTTAGATTACTGTTCTTGTTTGAAAGTTTTGAAGTTGTGGTCGTACAATAATTATAAGTTGGTTATAGTGTTTTAAATTTAATTATTGCTTGTGTTACAGGATGTAAACTTTCTCATGTATTGCGGAGTTATGATGTGGATAACATGGAAAATTGTACACTTATCGATGGAAATCTTGAGATCCTGACAACTTCGTTTCAGGAGTATGCCGCTTTGAATCCGTAAGTGTATTATAGACTGTAATTATTATCGACTTTCTTATAAAGCAGCTAATGGAGTGTACTAATGTTTTTGAGTAAGAATTTCAGATAATTTAATGGAAGCGTAAGATTTTTTCTACTTCTATTTTAATATATTTTTGGAACAAATAATATTTTTCCTCTGACACCACTACGCAATTTTGGAAGTTCGTAAATTCAGTACATGTATCCGTATCTTATGAACAGTATATATGGTACGTAAAATTAAATAATTATTACTATTCACGCAACAAACCTGTCAGATTCTTCAGAATCATTCTGTCCATGCGGTCAATTGACTGATTAAATTTTTAAAATAAATTCTCTACAGACATGCCAATTGTCCTATATTTTCACTTTTTGTCCTATATTGTCCTATATTTTTGGGGTTTGTCCTATATCTCCTATATTTTTTCCTCCTCGCCAAAGGGTGCCAATGGTCCCCCTTTGCAGTTTTTGGAAATTTTCGATTACCAAATCGGAGAAAATGGTCAGCTTCTGCGTTCGCTTCGCTCGCGCAGCCGTCTGCCTTTTTATTACTTGTAGAGATGTTGTCGGTTAAACAAAAAGTCACTCATGTACACATTTGTTGATGTTGGTGCCGATACCAGTATACAGCTGCAAAAACTCAGTGGGGACAAACAGAAGGCCGTGCGCCTGAATTTACGTCTCGCTCTTCTGGCTCTAGTTGAGAAGTTAAAATCGTCGCTGCCGCTCAGCAATTCATTTCTGAAGGATGTGGCCTTCTTAAACCCAGCCAATATCTCCATCACCACCGAAACATCCGTTATGCGTGTTGCTATGGCTCTGCACGAAGCCGTGCCTCTCATATTTCCGATTGATAAAGTGGATGCTATTGCAGACGAGTGGCAACGTTTTGTTTCTGAAAACGCGGGTGATCGCCCTGCTGAAAACGTTCGTATAGATGACTACTGGTGTACTGCAACGTCGAAGGTCGACAGCGATGGTGGTCGACTGTACCCAAACCTCGCGACAGCAATTAAAACTATTTTAACTGTTCCACATGGCCAAGCAGAAGTAGAGCGCGGATTTTCGCTCAACAGTGATATTTTAGCTCAGAAACGCGCCAGACTGAACGAAGAGACAATTGTCGCTGAACGGTCAGTGAAGACGTTCGTATCATGCATGTATGGATTATCCAATGTACACCAACTCAAAGTGACCAACGGTCTAATTCGTGATTACCTATGTCCTATATTTTTGGCAAAAATGTCCTATATTTTTTTGGGTGGCCGTTGGCATGTCTGTCTCTAGCTTAAACTTTGAATCAATTCCTTAGCACATTTTGTTATACAGCTTAATCTAGTTATGACGCATTTATGTGCGGTCCTACATTACAGTAACGGACAGAATTAGCTGCACACGCTCAAACTTGTAAATGCATTTCAACGGGCTCGCTTCCATGCGCATGCTTTTTGAGCGAGTATATAAGTAATTATACAAGGTATGTAGGTGCTTCGCAGTCAACAAAATGTATGTGTTCTTTATGCTGCAGTCTTCTATGGATATGATACACATCTTGTAGCATTAATAAACTGTGTAAACTGCACAAATATATAGCTCGAAGTGTAATATTACAGTACTCTCCACGTTAACTGTGAGCGAGCAACGAGAGAGCAGTGGTAAGTTGCGGCGAGTACTGTACGCTAAGATGAGCGATGGTCCGGACTGGCTCATAAATTTTTAGGCCAGAGCTAATAGATCGATCGAGAGCGTTGAAATTTCTCAGCACCCGGACAACAATTTTCCAGCCCCCATATTGTGTTTCAGCCAAAGAATTTCTACTGTTGCCAGACATGTGTTGTCTGTATGGCCAACTGTTGCTGGCTCATACACTTTTCTCACAAATTTAAATTGCACGGATAAATGTTTTTGCTGTGTGGTTATGGTCCAACACTGTTTTTTAATATAGAATATAGTTCCTCCAATTTCGGTCTTGGTCTTGGTTACTGTACATAATTTTTTTCATCAATTTCAAGTATACTTAACGAAATTTGGGAAGTTTTTGCAATATTCGAGAGAACATTATGCACCCCCAGAAATTTCCAGAGTGTTTTAGACTATAATATAAGCAGAAAGAGTAATTGGTAATTTTTTCCGAATTAAATTTGTACTAAAAGTTATATACTGTGTAATTCCTTAATATTTGTTTCGATAAAGTCTCCACAAAGAATGTGATTCAAATCTACTTCTGAAATATGCTACAAAGAATTTTTATGCTAGTTGACTCCAATTAAATTTCTAACTTGATATATCGGGACCGTCACCTGGTCCGGGACTGAAGAAATTTCCTCTGGTTGGATCACTAGTAAAGATGACTGTTAATAATAATAATAAGTTTTTGTCAGTGTGAGGTTGCTCTTTATATTAACATGACCTATAATTATTGATTCTTAGTATGTGTGCTTTTTGCTTTCAGAGATGGAATGGGGTTTACCAAGCATCCTCCAATAAACATCTCGAAGCTTATGGTTGCACTTAGAAACGTGCGACGAGTTACAGGCTATGTCAAAATACAAATCGACGACAGCAAGGCGATTGATTTAGCCGAATATCCAAAAAACCTTGATTTTTTGCCCAACCTGGAAGAAATCGAGGGCCGGATACGTTACGCGTAAGTATTGATGCTATGAGAAAACAGTCGAGCTTGGAATGATCTTGTTAGTTTTTGGAATGATCTCACAATATAAAATTAATATTGGTAACTTTATAATCAGGATCCTCGCATCTTAATTTATTGTCGTAGCACCTGTTTTGGAGCTTCTATTTTTACTTCTTAAAATGGCGCATAAACTGAAATAATTTTCTGTGATAATATTAATATTTGTCATCACTAGTTCTTGTTTTTTGTTATTTGAGGGAGAAATAAGGGTCTTACGGGTTTGATTATGCGGTGGAAATGGCCGCAACGTCGTTCTTAATGTATTTAATATCTTTCTTCCTACCGTGCGAGTTATATGCGTGGTAACTTAGTTTTATTTAAAGAGCTGGAACAGTTTCCGTTCTGTGGTGGTGAATGCGATGAAAACTGGTTTCTGCACGCTGGCCTGTCCACAGCCCTCTGAAAAGTGGGGGGGTGTGTGAATGTTAATTCTGGGCGACAAATTTGCGCAAAATGCTAAATATTTTCATGTAGTTTTACTGCCGTGTATGTATTTTCAAGCTATAAAACGGTGTTTTAGCATTAGAAATCGGGTTTAAATATTGTTTAAAACATTTTGCACAAAAGCAATACATTTTGACACATAAAAATATTTTGATTTAGTTGAACATGGGGGTTTCGGCAGCGCGGAGTAGGCGCGGACATGGGGAAAAATTCCAGTTCCTCTGGGGATTTCGAAAGTGGGAGTTCTTTCCTGCCCAATCCACTGTGGACTGGCCAAACATGTTATGTGTTCCACTTCAGCAAACAATCTATAACTTTAAAAATTTTGTTTTGAAATTGGGTAATATGAGAATAGCTCCAGAAAAACTTCATAATAGCTATGAACGTAGATTGCAAACACTTATTTAAGATTATTTTGATTTCCAAACACTATATTCTGATTTCGCAGAATAAATTATTTTAGCTCTTGTTGAACGTCATTCAGAGAAAAGATACATTCTGTTATGCTCAAGTCGCGTTAACGAAGAGCATAACATGTATGTAGATTCTAAAACAGTGTAAAATTGTTTGCCTTGTTTGCTGGGTTGGATCGACAGTTTTTATCTAATCGAAGACAACGTGTAGTGATCAATGGGGAAACAACAAGTTATGCGTCTGTTATAAGCGGTGTGCCTCAGGGTAGCGTAATCGGCCCCATTTTGTTTGCATTGTACATCAATGATATTGATTTTAATGCAAGTGGCAAGATGTTTAAATTTTCCGACGACACAAAGATTGCTCGTCGCATCCATCGGGTCAATCCAGAGTTGGACATTGTAGATATGCAACGGGATATTGACGAATTCAGCAAGTGGGCTACGAAATACGATATGACATTTAACACCAGCACATTTGTTAGAAGACACTTTGGATTCTGGAATCCCAGAAATAGTTACACTGTTTACAGTATGGATATTCCAGATGACGCTGGTATGGGTATCAAAGGCTTGGGTATGGTCATAAGTGAAGATTAAAAATGGTCCAAGCATTGTAATAAGGTTGCTTCGAAAGCACACAGTGTCATTGGTATTGTTAGACGCTCATTTAGATTTCCGGATCAGCAGGCAGCTGTTATGTTACATAATGCTATAATACGACCCTGGTCGATTACTGTACCCCTGCATGGCGCCCCTATCAAACTGCAAGTATAAACGGTATCGAGCGTGTTCAGCGTAGAGTATCGCGATTGCTGCCGGAGCTCCGGGAACTTCCGTACGAGCTCCGACTACATGTCCTGAAACTGCAGACCTTGGAGACCAGACGACGACGAGCTGACTTGTTGCTGGCGTATAAAATTATTCACGGATTAGTGGAGTATGACGTAGAACGGCTATTCACGTTTGGCCTGCAAGCTCCGAGAGACAATGGTCTGAAGCTTGTTGTCCGTCGAATTTCCCGTCTGGACATAGGACGTTACTGTTTCTCGCTTCGGGTAATCAAACCTGTGGAATAAACTATCATCGGAAGCTGTTTTTGCACCTACGCTCACGGCGTTCAAACGATGCATCCAGGATTCAGTCACTTCAAGTTTCTGAGTTCCTTCACTCGATTTATTGCAACAAGTTGTCAAAACAATCCGTGGGAACCCATGGATTTGCCACGACTCGTGCCTTGCGGACAACAAGTGGCGAGTGCTGGCGTACCAGGTCAGATCAGCAAATTTGATAGCAGTATCTCAAGTCTATCAAAGTTTGTCATGGTGTATCAAATATGCGCGTTTACACTCAGGTGTGTGTAATTGTTATTCGTATATTTTAATATTTATTTCTGTAATTTGAGGTTCAGCTATAGCCTCGTTCATATCACTATTTTAGTGGCAGGGTTGCCCTGTCTGTCACGTTCACACCGTTTAAATGGATGAACCTAAAGCGATTAAAGACAATTCATAAAGGCGCTGTTGTTATTAGCGATAATCCCAACATGTGTTATCACCACAATATACCGTGGAACGAGTTGTTGGGCACAAAAGATGAAAGCGTTTACATCAATTTTACGAAAACGTCAAAGCAGTGTTGTGAGTTACATAAATTTCCAGTAACCTATTGGGCTTTTATCATTTTGCATTCTTATGGCATGACAATGGCTGTTTCATTGTGACAGAAGTATTCGTGCTCATAACACACGGGGTGCCGGACCCCTACTCCCTCTCGGCGCGAATCGCCTGTCCTCCTGACAGGTCGGTGACCCTACTGCCAACCTCTTCTGGGACCTAATAAGATTTTGTATGTATCCATTGGTGTTGAATGGATGTTCTACGAACACAAAGTATACTGATGCTATTGGATCAACTGTTTGTCTTATAGCGCTTGGTATTCATGTAAAAAGAAAACGAATGATGTGAGTCTATTATCTAACAAAACTTCAAAAAATGAAACCGCAAGTACAGTCATGATTATTGAATACACGAGGTCTTTAGGATGGTAACTCAGATCGCTATTGAATTATTGAATCAAGCTAGTTCGTTGTGGTACATGGTTTTACTTTTCTGGCTATACTAAAAATGGACCGGGTTAGTTGCATATTATTTTTTGTAATATCATTACTAGGTCTCCAGGGCGTCAGTCTAATCTTTCTACAACAGTTGGATTATAGGTGTCGAAGGTCCGTTGAGTTAGGGGTAGACGGTCGGCGGAGCGGGGAGGTCGTCGGGAGGGAAGACTCAGTTGGGTATGTGGTAAACCTTGCCCCCGACATTTTTGTCAATTTTACACAATTTTTACTAAAATTTTCCGCCATTAGAGGGTTAACCCCCTACCCCTATATCGAATTCTATGACTTATACGCTGTGTGACTTCATGCAACATAAGTTTAGTTCTCGAGTGGATGTCAACGCACTACAATATCTGAACTGTTAACCGATATAGGAATTCTATGATACGTTAGTGACTTTTTACATTTTTTACTTTTGTAATATTGTGGAACTCGTGAAGTAATGCTACCACAGTTTGCTGTTATTTTAACAATGACCAGTGCTGGTTGCGCAACTTATAATTTACTGTACATGCCTGTGATGTTTTTAATTTATCATGATGATTTTGATAAGGTTTGTGTACTCTGTTGATAAGTTATAACAACAGAATTTGTCCCGTAGGTAGTCCAGTAATCCTATAACTGAATTGTGAGTGAGTGAAATGAGCGCAGCGAATGATTCTTACTAGCCGTGATAGTGGTTAAATTTGGCAATGTCCTTTATTTAGTTTTTAGAGTGATACGCATAACTGAACTTTTGCTGGACAGACTGATTCGTGCGATACTTCATTTGAAAGCTTAGATTCTATATTTGTGCCCTTCAGTTATTCGCTAAGACGGATTCCAACATCTCTCCCCCCACAAAGCTGGCCAACTGGGCTTGGGTGGGGTCCCAAAATCACGTTGCTTATTAGAACGCGAAGACCGGTGTAGATGTCTGAGCGAAATTGGGTTCATTTGGTAGAGCAAATAACTCTCTAAGCAGACTGTCTATAAATCTCCACAGCCATTAATTTTTTTTGGCTTCATTTTGTATAGCAAGTCATCCTCTATGTAGCTGCAAATGGTATGCTGCTATTATCATTATTTACGCTGGAGGGTTGGATCATAAAGAGTTTTTCAATGGGTCCATGGAACCTTTATCTCCTGGAATGCACGAAAATGGTGATATATCTGCAACCTGTCATGCTATATGGGCGTTTCTGGTTTTATTTTGCAGAGCGATGTATTGTCTGTGACTGACATGTATCTCTTTTGATTTACTGCTATTGTCATTATTTATACTGCGGAGTCGGGTCAATACGGGGTTTTTTCCATGAACCCATAAGACCCAAGATACACAAAAATGCTTATATCTCCGCAACCACTCTAGCTTTAAAGTTACAATCAGAACTAAATGCACGTAAAATCGAACGCAGACGACATCGAATGATAACTTAATCGATCGATTCTTGTTTAAACGAACTTCGTTAAACACACACTAATATTTTATTGATATAATTTTTCTATTTTACACTATCGAAATTCGTTCAGTTATACTCGAACATTTTTATTGTGTCTCATTCGAAATTCGTTAACTTAATCGATTTTAATTTAAACGAAAATGATCGAAATCGGGTGAATGTTTGTTTGATTTTTTGAGCGCAGCATAATTGAGATTGTAACTGTATAACGGATGTTTTTGGTATCATTTTCTACAGCAATTTATTCGCTGTGTACGTAGCTGCCAATTTGCGCTGCCATTATCATTATTTACACGACAGGGTTGAGTCAACAGGTGTATGTCGTTTATTGCCCATGGTACCCGAAATGCACGAAAATGATAAAATCTTTGTAACCGCTTGAGCTGTATGAGTGTTTCAGTCTCATTTTACAGATCACCCTCTATGTATTATATGCTGCGTGCACAATAGTCGGGTATATCTTCTCAAATATTCAAACAGTAATGAGCTAGATATTCGGTAGCATATTTCGTAATTTAGTGCTCAGTATATCCGTGTACCTCACTGAATTACACATTCAACGCTCAGAATTCGCCATTTTGGCGATAATACAAGCTACTAGTATTCGTACTAATGCTGTTTTCGTTTTACGTTGTAGCTGCTGAAGGGAAATCATGTGATCCAATGTGCAATGATTCCAAAGGGTGTTGGGGTCCTGGACCAACCCGGTGCTTTGAATGCAAATATTGGAATTTGGAAGGTACTTGCGTTGGAACTTGCAAACGAGATCAAAGGTGTGTTATGTAATATTATGTTCAGGGTCGAAACTGCTTTTAGACGATAAATTTCGCTTGTAAAGCTGCACAGTTCGAATTTCAGGACTAAAGTCATTGTCGTGTGAAAATCTCAAAAATGGAATTTGCATGTAACAAGCAGTGAACGTAGACTCGCAGTGCTTTTATTTCAACTATGTACCATACATCAGTAAGCCAATGTAACTATAACTAGTGATGACGATCTAGAGAGTGGTAAAATTATGTTTGCTATGTAAATTTATAGGCATTCTTGCATGCCAGTTTATTGTTTGTTTCAAACTAATGTAGCTACATAAATTCCATAAGTAGCACTGTAATAAGCACCGTGCTGCGTAAAAGATAAGTATATGCTTACAGCGGCTAAGTAGTAGTTAACTTTATTGTAGTTTTACTGATTTTTAAGATGTCTTAACTTTTTGCCATGTGCAAGATAGTATCGATGGCACAATTTTTGAAACCAGAGGAAAACTATCCGACTGTCTCGGTTTTAGTAGTATTTTACTCCAAAAATGTTTTGAAATTTGTGGGCATTGCAATATCTAATTCGTTTAATTACTACACACCTGATGTTTTTGATAGAACACAAAATGTGGATATTAGTAATTGCTATATTGTACGAAGAATGTCAGGCGAAAATGATGGGCTTATTTAATTTTTATATCTATATATCATAATGAAATAACACATGGACTGACGCTGATATTCTTTTTTCAATAACACTTGTACTGATTACGATTACCGTTATATAGCATTTTTTGCGCTAGTGCACTTTGACGTTATTTACCAGCGTCTGAAAGCTGCCAGATTTTACCTTGGTCGGGGGGCTACATGTCACGAAAAAAATTTTCGGAAGCTTGACGTCAGCTTCAGTGTCGATGCTTACTTCCAAGTTTTTCCGGAAAAATTAGCAAATACCAATGGATCACAGTGAAATGAAAAACACACATATGTATCACGTGCTAGCGATACGGCGAACGTTTATATTGGGACATGTGTTTTTGGCTTCATTTGGCCAACCCGGGTTGAGGGCCTCTGGCTCGTGCTATGTTTGGGGTACAGAGGTCCACCATACCTCGTTATGATCGTCGGATATGCTATTACTACATCTCACAGCGACATTAAATTTCCTTACAAAAGACTGGTGGTATGGGCCAAAAAGTGCCGATGTAGCCCCCCCGACTAAAATGACATGGTTTCGTGAAATGACCCATAGATCAAAATAAGAATCGTTAATTATTATTGCTATATTGTATGAAGAATGTCAGGCTAAATACTTGGGCGTTTTTAATTTTTATACAGGTCAAATAGGGATGGTTAGTTTATGTATCACACGATAAATGTATACTTGGGTCGTTTTTTATTTTATATAGATTAAATAAGGATGACTAGTTGCTATATTATGCCAAGAATGTTAGCCTAAATACTTTGGTCTTTTTAATTTTTATGCATGTCAAATAGGGATGGTTAATTGCTAGATTGAACGAAGAATGTCAGGCTAAATACTTGGGTCGTTTTCATTTTTATACAGGTCAAATAGGGATGGTTAATTGCTATATTGTGCGAAGATTGTCAGGCCAAGTACTTCCGTTTTTTTAATTTTTATACAGATCAAATAGTGATGGTTATGCGGAATAAATATTTCATGTTATTACTCAGTTTTAGCTCTTTGAGTTACGTTGGAATTTTAGGGTGCAGATTTTATAAGAGTTTAGGAAATTAGTTTAAAAAGCCTATTCGCTTCAGAGTGAAATTATTGTCAGGAGCGTGTCCGTGCAATTAGGCCTACATCACCCTATGAACAGAAACTTAATAAATTTTCAAACATATTTTGAGGACAAGTTATTACTAGTATTTTGAAACATTCTATTTAAGGGTTTGGGTATATTACATACATGTGCTGATTAGAAAGTAACGAAATATTCATAGAGTGACAATATTTAAGTTTGTTTCGTCTTTGTGGTGTTTGAAAAACTGAAGCGAAGTCTTATTAAGTTTTTAAAAGGTCCAAGACTAGCGAATTGGCGTTCCGGAAAATAAGTTCTGGAAGCAGTCCTGTAAGATCTAGAGTTATTTTAGGCTGGGTGAAAGATAGTTACTGCAATTTTCAGTAACTAACATGCATGTACGCGTTGGATAAAATTTTCTAACAAATGTGATGTAAACTTCCTACAACCTAATATTTGACTAAAGAAATAGGGGATGCAAAGTAATAAATTTCATATACAATAATTGACGGAGGCAAGACGAGCCACCGAAGGTGGCGAGTCGCAGCCAGAGGCGTACATTTAACTTTATATATATCAATATACTAGACGCAAAATTTCAATTTTCTCTGTGACTTTTTTGTTTGTTTGTCACAGACAGGTCTGCAGGTTGAACGCCTGGGCCGATTTTAGAATTTTTTTTCTTCGTGTTGCATATTCTCTTGCGGAGTGCCCTTTCATTGAGCACTTTTTTCTACGAAAATTGCTTTGTACTCAAAATTAAGCAAATGTTGCTCAAACTTAGGGATTTTTGCCATTTTTTCAGCTTTTTCACCGCATCTCGACAACCGTTCGTGCTATTTCGGCGATTTTTTTACATAAAATGTATTTTCACGTTTTCTAAACAGCTGTATATAGCTGATTGACGTATTTCATCTCTTTCCTTAAAAATTAAGCAAATTCTCTTAAATTTGACTTAGGGAAACCTAAGTTCATCATATCTCGACAACCGTTCGTGCTATCGCGGTCATTTTTTGTCATAACATGTACCTTCACGTTTTCTAAAAGACTGTAAACGAGTGATCTACTTACCTTTATAAATTCTCTTAAAATTAAGCAAAGTCTCTTAAAAATGAGTGAAAAATTATTAAGTGTGTTATAACTTTTGAATGACTCGGCCGATTTGGACTAAATTTCATTGATGGGTACAACTTGATAGATGTATTGTCATTCTACTGTATAAATAACTAGACGTTTTCATGTCTTCCTCTTATTATTGTTACCAAAAATGTTAGAAATTCCACAAGCTGTATGCACTATTCACGCCGTTGTTAACCACCATGCCTCCGTCACCCACGTTTACGTGTTACTAGTAATATTTCTATATTTGTTGTTGACGGAGGCAAGACGAGCCACCGAAGGTGGCGAGTCGCAGCCGGAGGCGTACATTTAACTTTATATATATCAATATACTAGACGCAAAATTTCAATTTTCTCTGTGACTTTTTTTGTTTGTCACAGACAGGTCTGCAGGTTGAACGCCTGGGCCGATTTTAGAAATTTTTTTCTTCGTGTTGCATATTCTCTTGCGGAGTGCCCTTTCATTGAGCACTTTTTTCTACGAAAATTGCTTTGTACTCAAAATTAAGCAAATGTTGCTCAAACTTAGGGATTTTTGCCATTTTTTCAGCTTTTTCACCGCATCTCGACAACCGTTCGTGCTATTTCGGCGATTTTTTTACATAAAATGTATTTTCACGTTTTCTAAACAGCTGTATATAGCTGATTGACGTATTTCATCTCTTTCCTTAAAAATTAAACAAATTCTCTTAAAATTGACTTAGGGAAACCTAAGTTCATCATATCTCGACAACCGTTCGTGCTATCTCGGTCATTTTTTGACATAACATGTACCTTCACGGTTTCTAAAAGACTGTATACGAGTGATCTACTTACCTTTATAAATTCTCTTAAAATTAAGCAAAGTCTCTTAAAAATGAGTGAAAAATTATTAAGTGTGTTATAACTTTTGAATGACTCGGCCCATTTGGACTAAATTTCATTGATGGGTACAACTTGATAGATGTATTGTCATTCTACTGTATAAATAACTAGACGTTTTCATGTCTTCCTCTTATTATTGTTACCAAAAATGTTAGAAATTCCACAAGCTGTATGCACTATTCACGCCGTTGTTAACCACCATGCCTCCGTCACCCACGTTTACGTGTTACTAGTTTTAGTGTATATCGCAAAAACGGCCAAATTTGCAAAAAGTGTCATGAGCAATGCAAAACGTGTTTTGGACCGGTTAGTGATACTTTATGTAGATTATCATGTATCTAGATGTATGCATCGTAAGCGTAAGCTACAGTAGTTAGATTAGATTTGATGCACTTCCGCAGGTTTACAGAGCAATACTCCTGTTGTGTTTATGTTATTACTCCATATGGTTTAAAGTCATGTATTTCGTTTTATAACTGATTATTTCTAGCTTCCACACATGTAGAAACTTGTAATGAACAGAAACTTGAGTTGAATAAAAATAACGTAAAACGCGATTTTAACATAGACGAAACGGACCTTCATTTTTGTGGGCGTTTCATTAAAAATCAGCGTGATTTCAGGTTAAAAAGTAACAATATAAGCCCATCATTTGTCGAATAACAACTCTTAAAGAATATCTACTAATTGGAGTGAATAATTTTGATTTTACCATTGCATAGCTAATGACAATAACAGATTAATTTTCACTGGTTTTTACTTTTGTATATAAAGGGGTGTTCAAGTAATGGACGTCTGTCGAAGGATTTTCAATACCTTTAAGCGGAACTTTGTAGCTCATAAATGAAAAAATTCGTCGCATTTAGCATGATTGTTAAAAATGTTTTACAGGCTTTCGTAATATTGCCGTAACTCAAAAATGCATTTTCGTTATGAGCGGGTGCGTGCTCTTCTGGTAAAACTAAGACCACCATCGAGACTTACAGCGGTATCTCTATTGCATTTGAGAATCGATTTTTAGCCGCTTAACCAAAAATTCATGAGACAAAATAAAATAATAAATTATGCATATGTAGACCCATCAATTTGTTAATAAACTGAAATGTTCAGCTGAATAAACTGGGTTTGTTCCGTTGTTTAGTCTTATGTTTTCCTTATTGAAAGTAAATCATGCGATAATGTCTGATTTAAAGTATTTTCTAAGGCTGCACTGTTTTACAGTCTGTTCTGCCATTCGACTCTCTAGCTGTATAAACACATTAATATTATTGAGCAGAGCAGTTACGATAATTTGCAGTCACGGACAGAATCAACAGTGCAGACTCCTTTAAAACCACGCGCGCACAAATTCATCGCAACCCATATACGCGCAAACGCATTCGCACGCACACTCGCCCAACGAATTTAAACACACTGTCACTATCGACGTTCAGACATATTTGGGTGGGTGCGTGTTTTGTGCAGTTACTTCTGTCCATGACTGTAGTGGTTGCGTCGTCGTGAATTTGTGCTTTATTATGCCTATTTACACTGTTAGTTGTCAACTCGTATTCGCCAGTGGTAAGAACCGTGTATCTATGTACATATTCAGCGAATTTTAGGGGGGCACAAATTGTGGAGTTTGTCAGAACGTAAAAGATAACGACAAATGCGTCGCTGTTTGTCCAAATGGAAAATATCCAGACGCTGACGGCATCTGTAGATTGTGCAATTCAAAATGTCATCTAGGAAAGTAGGTAAATTTATGGTGTACATTGCACCATAGATACGACAATCTATACATAATCAATGGCATTAATTTATTTAAATTATTAAAATTAATTATAATATAAAGTACTAAATTAACGCTTAGATCGCATTTTGTAATGGCTACAACGGCTTGTTGTTAGCGGGCATTTGTGTGGAAAGTATTAGACCAAGGACGCCGGGAGTAGTCTGATCTTCGGTCGCATTTCAATTTATAAAATTCTTAACTAGACAATCATTATACATTTTGGTCATGGAGCTCTGTCGATATGGATAAGCTACACAAGAAGTGGTTTAGAGTAGTGAGATTAGTGATTCAGGCAAGCGCCTGGTTATAATCCTTGCGGTAATGTGATTATATTTGTCTGCGATTCATGCGCATTATGTAAGCGCGTTCGTTGTCTTGCAATTTTTTGAACCCTTGAAACATCATACTTATACCTTATTGTTACACAAGGTGGTAATTTTGTTTCTACAACCTTTTATCCAGTATATGGATGTTATAATGAGGTCGGTGAGAACTCTCGTGCAATATAATTAGTGCAATTAATACATGGTAGTACTTCAATTGGTGACTCGCATTTCAGGTGTTCCGGGCCTGGTGATTTCGCCGGTCATGGTGGCTGTGATAGGTGCGAATTCGGTTATATTTCTGGCGGCAAGGTAACTCTTTAGTGCTGTTTCGGTTTACTGTTGTGAATTGGTTGTACCTTCAGGTTTCACGCTCTATACTTTTGGAACATTAATTATATCTTTAAACATTTGTATATTAGCTATTTGCGGATGGTGTGCCAGCCGACGCAGGTTAACAGAGTGTCTTCCTACAGCTTGTTTAAACCAATCGTGATTTCGTTAATTTTGTTCCGTGAATCTTCTACGTATGAATTGCGGTTATATGATTTATGGCGTTTTTATTCCATTTCGCTTTAATAGATTCTGTCTGCTCTTTCTCGACATGCACTACATGTGTTTGATATAAATCGTTGGATTTTGAGTTTGTTTATATGCAGTAGTGCCTAGTTTGGACTGTTTTATTTAATAACATTAAGCGTCAGCATTAAGCGCTCCGCTTGCTAAGACTACGGCCGGCTCAAGTTTTGCCAAGCCACAGGAGATAGTTACATAAATTAGCGATAGCTGCTTTATATGTCGAATTCTTTTTATAACTTACACATTAAAGAACAGAAAATACAGATGTTTGATTATATTTTCCTGCAAAGGTAATCTATAGCTCAAAGCAATTTCTGAGATAAGTGAGTCAGGATTTATTATAATTTTTGTCTTAGAGACATATGCCAGATAATCTGAGACAGTGGACATAGTGTATTGCGTTTTATAACAGCTGAAATCTGATTCGTGTTTTCTTGTTTTAGAGATTACACATTAATGCAGTTTATGCTGTAATGTATGTGCTTGAATATCTGTGCAGCCAGGTTTCCAGGTAACTCAGGCACAGAGACTACACCACAACATAGGCGGACACGGTTACAGCAATATACGTAAGGTATACATGTTGAAATTTCGATGGAGAATATCCACTCTAATCGTTGTTCACATGTAACAACCCTCCGCACATGGAATGATTTCTAATTAATCAGTATTTGCTTTCTCGATGTAGGATAGTACTTACGAGAAATGACTGCCGCAAACGAAAACGACTCGCTACAATTTGCGAAAGTATTAAAATTAATACAACGTTTTATTTTAAAACCAATTGCTTTCTCAAGCGAGTCACGAGTGAGTACTGAGCGAGAGAGCCGTTTGTGTGGAGAACTGTACATATTACTAAATTGTTAAAATAAAAAATAGATTACATTTTGAATTGAACGATCCTCTAGTTTCTTAGACTAAACTGTACAAAATAATAGATTTCGATTTTTTAAATATACCGCCTGGTATACAAAGTTGCTTATATAGGTAATGTGCCTAGCTGATCTCTCAAACGAAAAACATTGTTCCTACTACGATAACCTCGCCAACTATTTTGTTGCCTTGCCCGAAGAAGTGCACTTGGATAACAAAATTGTTCGCAAGGTTAGTCGAATAATGAATATATATACATTCAAAACTATATTTATAATACATAACCGTAGTTCTGTATAGGCATACATAATACCATGGTTAAATGTGTCTAAGTGGACGGCTGCTAGGTACTTTGGGCTTTTCCATGTGTTCCTTGCTTAGCATCAATGTTACTAACTATCTCCTCCATATTTATTATATAATAATTACTACAGGGTTAGGTGGGACAATTTCAGCAGCGCTTGCGGAGAGTTGAGAGATCTGGGGTACTCAAAAGATCTTTTGGAGGGCCTTGTAGCATGTCAAGTAGAATAAAAATTTAACATTTATGTAAACATGCAATAATATGTCATCATTTTAGTTTATTTAATTTTAGCTGCACTGAAATCATTTAGGTTAGGTTTGCCATGCCAAAACACATTCGCCGGCTTCTACGCGGATTTTATTTTTATCTTAACTTGGATGATTTTTTACCTACGCGTTGCTAAACCACCCTAGCAGCGGTCAAGTGATGGAGTCATAAAGCACTTGAGAGCTTTGTTACTACGGGGAACTGCCACCACATCAGGGCTATCGCTGCACTTAGGTAGTCCTACCTTCCCAACACATGCATACCCCACTTTTCCAGACGAGAAATTAATTACGGGAGCCCAAGGGAGCCAGAACACAACTAGATGCGCCTAGGGACCGTTGGGTTTCTACAATTTTGCGGTCCAATTCTGAAGTATGTTACATTATTATCTATGCTCTTATAGTTATGCTGGTTGATATTGGTGAATCCACATGGTTGGCACATAAATTCATCGTTTATCAATTCACGTCAATAGAATAAAAGGCCTTCAGTCATTTTTTCTTAGTGCCGTTTTTGTCCATAATGATTTTTGAGCGGAGCGAGGCGAAGCCGAGCGAAGCTTTGTTATTTTCTGTCTGTGACCAAAAAAGTCGATGTCCGTTCCTGCGTTCGTCGCGATGAATTTCCAGAACCACTGAACCGATTTAAAAAACTTTTTGTTTTATAGCTTAACATCTGGGAATGTGCACCTGATATATGGGGTTTCAAAATTTTGCATAATGAATTAGCTATAAGCTAATTAGTTGCCTGTAATCAGCTAATTAAGGCACTTTTGGTTATATCTCGCTAAATACTTGGAATAGAATCGTTTTGTTTTGACGAATATTGGGTTTTCGGGGTCAAAAATGCAAATATGATACTTTTAGACTCATATGATCATTATCTTGCCAATTAATAAATTATGCTAATTAGATTAAGTTAGAATTAAGAATTAGAAACTTGTTTTCAATTTTTAAGTAAACGATATGTAGTTTATGCTTCCACAGAACATTATAGCAGTATCGAAGCTCGACAGCAGTGAGAGGTTTGAAACATTAACAAACGTAATCTTGAAAGCACTTGCAGAGTGCGCCACGAAAAAAATAGTAGCGAGATTACGGCTATTGGCTAATTTAGCTACTTAGTTAGCTAAATATTAATAATTACGCCTATAACCTATTAGGCCTGCTGACCAAACATTCGAAATTGGTATCATTGATGTGATTGATGGTATAACGTTCTGCTTGCTTGCTCGAAATTAATGGTCGATCGAACTTTCGATTTTGCATTGAGCAATAATTTGGTTTAATGGTGACGTCATAGTTGTTTGTTTTAAGATACTCTCACTTAATACATATGTTGTGAAGTAAAAGTGAAAGTCCAAGTAAAAGTGGGTCTTCATTACATTGCGAATCATTTATACTGTGATAGGGTTTCCAAATAGGTTTGAAACGCAGCGGATATTGTAGTCGTAAGTTATTTTAGTAATTTAGAGTTGGTAGAAAGTACAGTCACGGCCACAAATAAGTGCAAAATAATCGATTGAAATTTCGATCGATTTCGATTAAACGAAATTTCGACCGTTTTCGATTTTAGCGCAATTAGATAAATTTTAAAATTTCGATTTTTTTTATTAAACGAGATTTCGATCGATTGCGATTAAACGAATTTTCGATCGATTGCGATTTCGATCGTTTTCGATTGCACTTATTTCTGGCCGAGACTGTAATTAAAACCAGTAAAACGAACCCATATGGCAATAATACAGACAGCTAGCTACCAGAATTTAGCGCATAAAGGCGGAAAAACCGTTACAAAACCACTACACCCTTGGAAAGACGCCTTTAATAGCCTTTTATATTCTAGTCCATGCGTTTTTCTAGTTTGTTCAACCACGGAAAAATGAAAAAGAATGCTGCAGCCGTTGTTTACATAACTCAAATGTTACGTAGTAAGTGAGGAACAATATTTAATGGTTGATAATACCTAGGGTAGAGCCAGCGCCAACGGTAATGATGTCTTATTAAGATTTCTAATAACTCGCGCGACGAGCATAAACAAAGCTTATCTGGCTAGTCTGCACTTATAGTGACTATTTTTTCCAACTGCTCCCAGGTTTAAGCTTTTCCTTTTAAAACTGTAATTAATAAGCGCACTATGTTTTTTAAAGCCAATATGCACATTAACGTATAAATCGTAGCAGTGTTAGAATTGTGGATTTTTCATTTTTGCAGTATTTGTCGAGGCGATACCACAATACCGTATTTTACTACTTGATCCACGTCCCTCTATAACGGATACGGAATTGTGATGATCGTTTAGCTCTTCCCACTACACGGTTAGAATAATTATAGACATTCTAGCCAGGACCAAACGAGGATTATTTCACTGATAGACTTTTCTTTATAAGTTCACTCTGATGTTCTTTATAATTATTATTATAACAAGTTTACAGGTTTGCCGGGAATGTGATCCAATGTGCTCATCGTGTGCTGGATTCGGTCGGTCGCGTGTCGATCATAAGTGCGAATGTCGTTACAAATATCATCTCGGCCGAGATGAATGCGTCAGAGCTTGTCCTGTGTACGTTTTGTGAATAAGTTTCTGTATAAATGTGTTGCTATTGCAAATCCTGTTGCCAAGTTGTTATGTATCATTGTCGTCTCTTTACTAATTGCTAGTTATATTAGTGACAAATATAAATTACTACCAATACCAGATATAAGGAAAGTGTATTTTTTATTTGCAAACTGAGTATTTTTGAGTATATTAATGTCCTTTGTGTAATACGCGTTGCTAATGTAGTCTCCAAACTTTGACCAGTTGCTGTGCAATAAATTTAGTTACTGCTTTAATTTATTAATATGTACTACATATGCTATGAGTTGGTAGTAACAAAGGTCATTATATTGGTTACCATGTATGCTTAGACTGAAAATTGATTAACCATTGTCTTACAAAATTGGACCTGAGCATAACCTATGACGTGTTCGAAGACGTAAACCGGACTCGACAACTCGTTAGGAGTTATTATAATTCACCGCTAGGAAATCGAGCTGGTTGTGCTTACATGACATAGTGCACGGCGATCTACTAAAACACCTGTATTGCGCGCTGTAACTATGGCTTTTTGCTGCAAATTAAATTCCCTAAATTATTAAAATTTGATACCGTGTTTTGGAATGTCTCAACCTTAGCAGTTAAACTATTTTTTCAGATTACGCGGACAAACTTCATAAACTGACAAAAGAATTCGCAATCGAGTGTTATTTTAGTTATAATGATTATTATTACGGACACGGATACATATGTAGCGTTGAGACATTTTTGCAACACCTATATCTGCTCAATAATAATATGAATTATTAACACCGTTTAAATTGGGACTATATCCTTGGAGCTACAGATGCATCAATAATTCATGTGCTTAGGGATTTTCTATTGATCCATGAAGTTAATCAAAGGAAGCTTAGCCTTAGTATCTTAGGGTGGAGTTTTCGAAATATTCTTGTGTTGCATCATTTGAACTCTCATCTTTTCTAATTATGATAGTCCCCGCGTGGCTTCTGTTGAGTCAGGAGCTTGTTCTAATTATGATAGTCCCCGCCAAAGTGGAATGCCACAAATTCCGATCTTGTTAGCATGGGAACGTGTCACAGCTGCCAGCAAATAACTGCTTGTGAATTACCATATTTAACATGAGTACAGTACTCACTAGAAACGATTGTCTCCTTTCGAGGAATCGCGTAGTCATTTTTGACCAGTACTGTAACTGATTTAAACACACTACGGGTGCTAAACTCCTATACTGAATGAATACTGCCGTTTTGGGTTTGTTTTTGAAAGCGCTTTTAATGTAAGTCATCATTTTTGTAGTATATCTGTGGACATCACCCGATCACCCGTAATATCGCTCGCCTTAGGTAATGTACATATGTACACAATATGTAACATGGCTTGCTAAAAAATTCCGAAAACGGTGGAAATGTTTAATGGAGAATTAGGATTACGACAGTCTTAACATTGAGGGAAGTAGGAATTGTGTTGCATTTCTGTTTTTGGATAAAATACATAATCTCCGCCGCTAGTGCATGTATTTTCAAAATTTATTGTATGTAGGAAAATATCAGAATTTGAAATGAATTTTATCTGCTTTGAAGTTTTTTTTCGTTTATGTATTTAAAATAGAACGTAAAACATTTTCTGAGGTGTGACTTAAGTTTTAAGGCTGATGATTAATGAATTCGAAAAAAAATTCTGTAATGCTGATTCGTGGGGATCAAAATTTTTAGAAATTGTTTCAAAATTTCTTTCTCAAAGTCGTTTTTGTCATTTTATAAACGAAAACATTCTTAAATTTTTGCCATAGGTGTTGTGACTTTGAAAACGTTTCCAAACTATCGCTTTTTCGCATTTAAAAAATGTTACTTCCTGCTTTAGAATAATTTGTTTTATCGTCTTTTAAAAGGGAAATGTCACATCTTGGCTTTGAGAATTGGGAATTAAGCATCATAGTTCCGCTCAGCTCACCATTTATGATAAATCTAGTTTATCTTTATTATTTACTGTTTATGCTCTCCGTTGCTCTGTTTATGCTCTCCGTTGCTCATAAAAGTGAAACTTTAAACGCAGAAAATGAAACATTAAACTGAATAACTTACTATTCTTATTACAGCAACACATATCAAGATACTAAGCCGCGAAATTCAAATATTTGCTTACTATGCCACCGGCAGTGTAACGGATGCAATGGCCCAAGGGATATAGACTGCTTCGAGTGCAAAAGCCGCAAAATTGTTTTAGAGGCAAATTCCACAGAAGAAAAGAAGGTTAGTTCTAGAAAGTTGATTGCACTTTAGTTTGTTATTAATCCGGTGCGATGTAGTATGTCGCTATCAGTTCCTGACGTAGGATAATCTTATCCTAGAAGGTCCGGAATTAAGTACCGCCGATTTAGTGCTGTGTTATTTCCTT
Organism: Trileptium ribeirensis; assembly: GCA_030248225.1. Taxonomy (NCBI): domain Eukaryota; kingdom Metazoa; phylum Nematoda; class Enoplea; order Enoplida; family Thoracostomopsidae; genus Trileptium; species Trileptium ribeirensis. Next base: position 8,128 of record JASANE010025473.1, on the reverse strand, counting down.
AAATTCATATCTCCGCTGCATCAAAATATCCATGTTTCCTGGAATATTTAGTTCTACCATATTAAAGCAATGTAGTTACATACGTTAGCTACATTTTGTGACGCGTTGCACACGTAAAGTTAAATAATTTAGTCTAAAATATAGTGTTCGACAGGGAATAACCGGAACAGAAATGTACCGGAACCTGAACCAGTAACCGGAACCGTCCATTTAAACCAGATCCGGAACCGGAACTTGGTCTTCGAAATTTGTATATAGTAAAACAGATGAAGGAAAAAATTATGGTATAGTGGATTTAAAATGCATTAAAAATAACGTTTACATTAAAATTAATGTATTGCGATGGCATTATTGCCTTTATGAAACTTTAAAGAGACTGAAGAAGCTAATAATGTTTATTTATCGATCAGTATGCCGGTTTTTGTACACCCAGAGCAAAAAATGCCTTCCAATATACACCCTTGCGTATACTATGTCAAATTGAATATGCTTTCAACTCATGGAGCGTAGAATAAACACTTTCGCTCTGTCCCCAGTCGCCTCCCTTTACTACACATACGTTTGTTACATGCTGTTCTGTAGGAAACTTGAAATTATTGGTTTGTATCATTCTAAGAGAAATATTAATAGATAGAAAGTAATTTTCTGACCAGTGGTAAGAGACACTGTTTAGGCTAGCGTTGGACAAACATTGCCCTTCAGTTAGATTATAATGATTATAACTTTCTATTCAGAATACTATAAATCAGACAAACTGTGATGCCGATACAGTTTCAATAAATACAGTTCATTATCAAGAAAGGAGTTTCTGCCTGCGTTGCAGATAACGTTACTTTACTTCAATTTAGCCTGATTTACAAAGTTTACAAGCGCACTGGCGCGTGCTTAACGCAATTTGTTAGCCAAGCATACGCTAAGTACTTCTACGTAAGCCATACTCTGTTACCAGTTGAATCGGTTTAATTCGAACGTAACCCGGATACTTCTGAATGTGTAAAATAGCTGCTACAAGCATCGACCTGGTTTGTTAGCAAACTCCTGCAGGTTATTATGTAAAATTCCTACTGAAATTATGTGCCCTACTTACGTTTCACACGGCAAATAGCTTAGTTAATTTTTCTTTTACGGCAAATAGCTTAGTTAATCTTTTCTTTTGCGTGGTTGTAGTAGAGCTTGATCATTGTATAATATATATTACATATTTTTGGATCAGAGATGAAGCAAAAATGTGGAAAATTTCATAAAAAATTTTTAAACCGGAATTCCGGTTCCGGTAAGGTTTTTGCCCTTTGCCGGAGCCGCAACTGGAACACGATTTTCGCCGGAACCACAATTCGGTTACTCCCTGGTGTTCGAGTAGTTGAAAAGAAAATAAACAAAGTGAAAATTTAAATTTAAGAGTTTCTGACCAGTCTGGCCTCTTGATAGGGTCAAGTTTTGTGTGGGGGGATTATATAATAATAACCTCCCTTCATAATGTAGTATTTTAGGCCGTCTGTTTTTCATCAATTGCGTAATGATTGATGAATGAATGAATTTAATTACGTAATGTTGTGAGCAAGGGCGTAGCCGGGGGGGGTTGCGGGGGTCGCGACCCCCCCACCCTTTTGGCTCAACCCCAAACAATTTTTTTTGAACGATTCCTGTTGAAAATCATGTCGGAAATTGTCCTAAAACTATCCTCTCTCGCACTAGAAAACATTTACTTTCAACCGTATTTTGACCAAACTTCACCTTTTTGTATTAAGATTCGCTATTTTGGCAACAGTTACATTTTCTACTTGTTTATGGCGTACTTAATATACCAATTCTTGACACCGCTTTCATATTTCTGAGCGCGACTCCCCCGGACCTCCCCCTTTTAGGTACCCACTGTGGGCCGCGACCTCCCCTTTCAAAATTCCTGGCTACGCCCTTGGTTGTGAGATGACGCAGCACGCTGGCTTCTGATTTCGCCATATTTTTTGTGAAAAACATTTTGGGGAATGATACGGGGCACCGAAAACTTATAGGCGGCGTTACGAACCGGGGTCACCTCGCCGCAAACCATGGGCGGAGCGGCTATAGCGGTGCCCGCCACCACCATCACTAGTGAGATGCCAGACCAGCTGATCGCCCACCATTTTTGATTTGTGGCTCATTTTGTGATCACTGTAGTTCGAATTAAAGACATGTTGTAGATTAAAAAACGATAAAACTTATTGTGGTTTCTTTTGTACTTGCAACAGTGTGTAGGTTGCTGAAGAAAATTTTATTTAAGTAGCTACTGTTTCAATTTGATTACAATAATGTGGTCAATTGTGGATGATTAGTGGGCAACGGTAGTCGACTTTAGGTGTTGTTGAAGAAAGTAAACTGAAGGGGAAACAATCTGACTGCTAGCAACGTAGTAGAGGTCACATTCAAAAATATTAACTATCATAGCGAAAACAGGATACCCGCTAAGCGGGTTCCTTTTTGTTTTTTGAAAAGGTACTGTTATAACAACAGTAGGAACTCCACGTTTGTTTTTGTTTTGTTTCTTTTTCGTTCTTAACATGCAGCAATACATTTGAGGCAATTTTCACTGTGTTTCAAATTCTCAGACATGGGTAAAATAATAATTATTATTGATTAATATCTAATAATGTATTGTGCTGTTGCGTTTATTTTTTAGTATCGCTGTGTGCACGAATGTCCGCCAGACAAGCCATTTCCTGATAAAAATTTCGTTTGTAGGAACGTCGATATTTCAGCTGTTCAGATAAGACGGTGAGCAGTAATGATATGTATTCTAAACTAAATGATAATTTGTCGTAAGAATATTAAATTTGGATCCGAAAGTGTTAACGGCGTTCACATATGATGCCATTGCGCAATCGACTTCAGTCAAAATAAGCTCTAACATGCACACATATGTTCAATAAGTGTTCGAATCCAAACGCCGCGCAAATGGTTTTATTAGCGCCTTGTCAAATTATAAAAAAATTGTCTGAGGAATTCATATTGCAACGAGATTCGTCAAAATATTCGTTTAAGATAAATTGCGTAGAGCGTATCATATATTTGGTGTGTACATACTTACACATAAACAACCTGCACAATCGGAAACTTTCAGCAAAATATTACAAATATATTACGGAATTTGAATATTTTTAATATAGTTTACCGTGTCGTGTTTGTCGACCTTCTGAAATAGTTAAGACGAATTTCGTTGATTAACCAGTTTCCTAAAATTTCATAGTGGTTCAAGACTTTAAGAGTGTGACGAATAATCATAATTTTCCGTGATATTGATTTTATACTATTTGTTGCAATCAATAATTAAATTACCACAGTTTGTAACTAAACTAGTCAGGGTTGTTTTAGTCATCGAAACAAGCAAATAGTCATCGGTGTGATTCTTGGATTTGTTTTTCTGATACTTATCGTTGTTGCCGGTTGCGCGTTTGCTTGGCGAAAGAAGGCTCGAAATGGATGGCGCTGGGACGTAAGTATCCTAAAAACGTGCTCATTGGGATATTATGTCGGTATAATTTATAGAGGAAAGCCATGAACCAGGGTTTTTGAATTTTTTTAGTCTGCGAAAGCCCAACTTTTTAAAAAAGCTATGTGAATTTTTCTGGCTATGAATCATAACAAGCATAACTTTATTACAAAAATTTGTATGCCATGTGTTCGCTCTTCTCGGTCTTCATTTTCATTGTGGAAACCTTAGCTTCTGTCCAAAAACTGTCATACTGCAATGGTCTTTATTCGGTTGGCGAGAGGACGGTATATTAAGCCGGAGCTGCAAGTTTTAGTCGAAAATTGGGGGTGCGAGTAATAATTTTGTTTTTCAAACTAGACCAGAAATTATTTGCAAAACTTGAAAATCTAGCATTTAGTATTAATTTTGCTCTTGGATTGAATGTTAACTTAGCGAACTGTCCGCTCACCAGTTTCTTCTATAGAATTTTATCTTTTAAATGTACCACTTTCTTCTATTGAATTTTATTCGCTAAACGTAACATTTAGTTGCAGTACACAAAGTTGCATTATCTCACTGACTTTCTCACATACTAAGAGAATTTATATCCGTGCAAATACTGATTACCCCATGTGAATTGTACTCAAATACTTTTGTAATGATATTAACATTTGTTACCAAACCGAACACTCACTAGTCTCCAGGTGTATAGTAATATTTCCGCGTATAATTATTAGGCTATAAACAAATAATAATGTGAGAAAATATACGTAGTTGAGTACAAAAATAAAAATCTAAGTTTTGGATCATAAAGAAAGCGTTTTCCTAACTGGCTAAAAGGGTGGATCCACGGTTATGAATTTATACGTTCACCGTAATATTTACATTTCCCATGCTCGGAATAGTAAACATTGTGAAAGTCCAGTTTTTTCAAAAAGTTCAAAATTGTTTAGGGAAAAGTCCGCCGACAAACAGATGGATTTGCAAAAAAACCCGCCATGACTCCCTTATTAACACGGAGACACCACGCTAAAATCTTTTGTTGAACTATCTTTGATAATAATGGAAACATTTTTGCGCCATTTTTTGCGCAGGCGCAAAAACGTTTCTATATGATTTTTTGGGTTCATTGCAAACAATTTAGGCTTAAGCCACATTTTGCAGTTTGGTCTGTAAAAGCATCGTGGTGATAGTATGGTCAAACGATTGTATATAATTTTGTTTGTAGGTACAAGATTTGTCTAAAAATTTCACGTATTTCCCGGATTTATTGTTTTTGTATGGCAAAGATCATTTTGCGGCCAAAGCCTTCTAAACTTTTTAAAAGAATTACATAAAGTTGACTTCAAAGTCTAGATATAACTTGTCCACGGCTAAGCACAGAAAGTACCAAGTCGTTGAGATCCAACAATCCGGCCACGCGCAAGTCTAACAAAATCTGAACCTAAAGAGGTAATTAAATATAAAACAAAAATACAATTCATACTAGTAAGCGTAATGAATTACAAAAAGTGGGCGAAGTAAATTGAAATGATTTAAAAATTTGCATAAATTTAGGTAATTAGCATATACAGTCAAACTTTAGAGCTTCGGAAATGTGATATTCATGATAAGCGACATCGAAAACCCCGTGTGCAATTTTTTAATTTCTGAACTCTTTGAAAATTAAAACAATAGCTAATTAATAACTAATTAGTAATTACTTCATGAACTAATTAGCATGTTTTAATATCCTCGAATAGCAATACACACCAGATCGTAATCAGCACAGCTAGATGTAGTGTACGCAACATAATAATAGCTTTATACTAATAATTATTCATTGAAAAATAAGCAATTATTTTGAAAACGCTAAAAATAGGCTAACATGCTCAACTAATTCATTACTAATTAACTAAAACAAATTAATTAACTAAAACAAATTTTGTTAAGAACTATATGAAGGATACTATGCCTTATACAACAAATTTATAATCGGCCCGGTAGTTATTGAGTAGTTGGACAAAAATGGACACACATTCCCCTCTGACGAAAACAGAAACGCTCTGCTCAATTAGTGTAATCAGAGCTTTTTAGTTAAAATTATTATTGACTTATAATTTGTGTAGTAATAACATCTACATAGTATTGTTACATCAGATAGTATTGTTACTTTTTAGAAAGAACCTTATCCTCTTCCGCCGTATGATCCAAATCCTGATGCCAAGCCAAATATGGCAAAAATTCATACCATTTCTGAAGCATCGCTGCGCAAGGGTCCGATACTAGGCTACGGTGCATTTGGTACGGTTTATAAGGTAAATCTTATCCAGCAACAGTTTCAATTTAATTTGAGCTTATCACCCAGATATATTATAAATTATGATAATACGGCGATTATGCGTGAGTCTGCATCAGGCGCGTACACCAAGGTTGTTGTCAAAATCACGAATAGATTCGCGCAGCAATTCGCGTTCACATTTTGCCATTGGTATTCGCATTTTTTGTGAACGCGAACATGGGCTCTGCGATGTATGAATGCAATTTATGTTCGTGTGTAACAGGGCCGCTTCGGCCCTGTCACGAACATTCCAGGATTCTCACACTCCAAATGGCATCGGGACGCGTTGGCACATGGCTATTTTGAAAAAAAAGTAAAAGTAAAACGTTACTTATTTCATGAACCGTTTGTATAAAAGTAAAACGTTACTTATTTCATGAACCGTTTGTCTAATAGTAAAACGTTACTTATTTCATGAACCGTTTGTATAAAAGTAAAACGTTACTTATTTTATGAACCATTTTGCATAAAAGTGTCATTTATATAATAATAAACCATTTTGTATAAAAGTGTCGTTTATATGAACCATTTTGTATAAAAGTGTCGTTTATATGAACCATTTTGTATAGAAGTGTCGTTTATATGAACCATTTTGTATAAAAGTGTCGTTGGTGTAATAATGAACCATTTTGCATGAAAGTGTCGTTTGTATTGATGAACCGTTTTGCATAATGATGTCGCTTTATAGTAAGGGGGATGTTTTGTATACAATTGTCGCACTATATTAATTAATTGTTCCGCATAACGTGCCGCATACTTTCGTTGTAATTTGCGACTTTGTTAGGGACGAGTGTTGCAATCAGACCAAATTATGAGGAAATGAGCCGCGTCGACCGACCTGCAAGCCCGAAAATAGAGCCCCACGCCGACGGAAACTGGAAATTAGTAGAAAACCCAACTAGCTGGCACTATGTGTTATAGGATTGACGGTTACGACCGTCCGGGAATAGGAGGCCCCTGACTGCACGTTCAAGAAAGCAAGTTTGTTAAGACCGAAATCAAAAATATTAAGTTCACTTGGTTATAGTAATGTACTGAGTAATGGTCACGGAAAACAGCAGGTTAAAATAAGCGAAAACCATACTTTGGCAGTCTTCGCAAGCGCGTGGAACGACGTAGGCCGGGCCAATTCGAAGGCCCGCCATCGTCTACGGTATCCTGATCCGGAAAAATAACCGGAACAGGCTAGTAGAGCACGTTGGGAATCGCGGACGGACATCCAACACCGCTCCGGACAACGCCAGAACTTCGCCTGTAACACGTAGAGACAATCGCTACTTACGCTAGGTAGGATTGTCAACGTGGAACCCGGACTGTTACTTTCCATGTAGTTAGGACATATCATATATACAATATGTACATGTGTCTATTTATGTGTGTGTCCTGTGGACAACTTTTAGACGAAACCGCCTTGTTTATTCAACCTATTGCAGTATGCAACTAATGCGAAACCCTACATCCCGACTTTCCCGTCGCCATACCCCACGTCGGAACCGGCGCATGCGACCCCTCGTTTTGTTCACCGCGACTAGGTGAATCCAACCATATGCTTTGAACCTCCGCCTGAATCCCCGCTGACCCGCGGTAGCGACGCGAAATCGCCTAGAAAGCAGCCGTTAACCGCTGATGGGCACCGATAAATCGAGATTTTTCACTCTACTCTAAAATGGGCGAATCGCCCCTCATTAGATTCGTCTCGATGAGACATTTCCAAAAATACCCGGCGGGTCTCGCTCCGCCGCCCCGTTAACCCGAACGACCAACAAACGCGCCCCCCCATTGTAGCCATGACTCTCTCTAATCGCACCAATTTTAGTACCATTTTTACTCCTACCGCCCCAGTGGCGATATCACCCCTCGTTCGAACCGCCGTTGGACGGTGAGTCCAACGATACCTGGCGGGCGTCGCTCCGCCCAACCGTTAACGCAGGAGAGCCCGCTAAAAGCCCCCATACTAATACATAGCAGAACCCATGAGTGGGTTTCGACCCGTTACTAAGTCTACCCCCTTCGTGTTTGGTATTAATCGACCCCCTTTTTCGTCCTGGGATCGAATCTGACCCCAGCCCCTCGAAAATCGCCCCGGATTCCCCTTGTCCCGCTTCCCTTCCCACACCCGCCTCGTGTCCTCGCTGTCCTTTCGCTTTTGTCCTCATTTTCTTTCTCTAACCGACGTTTCTGGTCGGTTTTCTCTATTGTTGCTTTGTCGTTGTTGTGTTTGGTGTGTTGTGAGTTTGTGTTTATCCTGGGCGACCTTTCTGTCGCTCAGGACGCCGTTGTGTCTACTGTGTGTAGTATGTGTATGTATCTACGTGTGTATGTATTATATTAACATATATATAGAGATATATATCTATATA
>JASANE010025468.1:0-12171 GCA_030248225.1 Trileptium ribeirensis | reverse complement strand
TTATTATGAAAAATTCTCACCGAAATTATGTGCCCTACTTACGCTTCACACAGCAAATTGCTTAGTTAATCTTAGTTTTGACTGTCCCCACTATCTGTTTGATCCAAATCATAATCATCTTCATCTGTCTCGTCTTCTGAAGCTGACTGAGTAGGATACACGTCGGAGTCTAATTCTTCAAGCTGCTGTTGGTCGGGTGGACTATCGTTGCCCGGATCGTGGTCCTCACCTTCATATAATTCCAGTATGTCATTGTCGTCGGCAAATACAATTAGTACGGCTTCTTCCAGGGCATAAGGGCTTTCCATTTTACCGCTACGTATGTTAGAATTAGTCACACAAATGTATATAGTGCTAAACTTGACGGCGAGCAGAAGATATACTAGTAAGTCAAAAATGCAGAATAATGCAACTGCAAATAGCAGACAACACAGAATATGCAGGTAAAGTCAATAGCACATGTTCTGAAATCCTATTTGGAGACCATGGTTTTACAGAACCTCCATACTCCGACAGTGGGGTCCAGTGGGCCCTTTCAGGAATACGAAGAAGTTGAATTTTTGTAAAATAGTATTTGAAAACCGAACACCCTCGCTTTCTTGAGGGGGGTCCACTGGACCCCGACCACTCTTTATGATCCACGGGTAAATCCCACAACTACATTTTTTGCCTCAGATGGAGCATGCTATTTTAGGAAAAGTCACAAAGTTACGTTCCAATACGTGCAATATTATCGATGTTACGCATAAAAAAGTGACAAACGGGGTCTACTGGACCCCCTCAGGAATCCTAGGGTTAATACATATTGTCATTGTAGCAGATGCTGTTGTGCATTGGGAATCATGTCGAATATTTTGCGGAAAATATCCGGCCTATATGTATGCGGCTGAGTTTATACGGTCTTAGAAATAACAGGCGTAAATTACGCAAAGCTTGGTTAAAAATGTGAAACGGCTCTTCAAAAACACGTAAATTACGCAAAAAAATGCGAAAAAAACCGTGAGGGTTGTAAACCACTGAAAGCTGAGTTCTTACGTCAAACTTTTTGTCAAATTTTTAATGTAGTTTGTAATATAACAATAAGACAAACAACCTTGCTTAAAAATTTGGGCTCAAGTTCTATTTTTTGCCCTGAGTGGCTAAAGCAATGTGCTAGAAAAAGTTGAATAGTGTTCAAATGTTCAAATTCACAAAAAACAAAAATGCTTTCAAATTTTGAGCTCAAAATTTGAGCAAAATGTTTGACTTGTGAACCCAGCTTAACATTTATCATTTATTTTAAGCCCTGAAATCATTGCTACGGGGTACAAAATGCATATGGTAGATAATACTTAGCGTAAGCCGAACTATTGTGTTAAGATGATAATGCCATACTGTTAAAACTCGCGTCTTTTTACAGCTGTATAGTTGGCTCGCACAACAAATTCCGGCGGCAAAAAAATTGCCCGACTCAGATGTTAAAACAGCGGTGCCATTTTTGTACGCTGCACTGGAAGATCGCAGCAGCGATGTACGAAAGGCGGCTCAAGAGGCAATACTACCCTTCATGATCGTATGCGGCTTTGAATATATGGCCAAACAGGCAGCGAAATTAAAGGTACTGTCGCTGATAATCTTTCTGTAGAAATATTTACTGCGGGTTTTATGACGTCTATTCATTGCTGTACTCAGGATTATTTGCGCTACATCTTTTCAATTGTATCCAATGACATTTTTACCTCATCGACCGTTTCTGTTCGCACGTGGTTCTATATAATTTAAGGTTAATATCACGGAGTAACCGGAATTCCGGTTCCGGCGAAAATCGTGTTCCGGTTGCGGTTGTGGTAAAGGGCAAAAACCATACCGGAACCGGAATTCCGGTTTAAAAAATTTGTTTGAAATTTTCCACATTTTTTGCTTCATGTGATCCAAACATAATCAATATATATTATACAATGATCAAGACCCAATACAACCAAGCAGAAGAAAAGATTAACTAAGCAATTTGCTGTGTGAAGCGTAAGTAGGGCACATAATTTCAGTAGAAATTTTTCATAATAACCTGCAGGAGTTTGTTGACAAATCAAAGCCAGGTCGATGCTTGTAGCAGCTATTTAACACATTCAGGAGTCTGTGGGGTATGTTCGAATTAAACCATCCATCTCGGTAACACTATAGATTACGTAGTGGTACTTAGCGTAAGCTTGGCTAAATTGCGTCAAGCACCACCCAGTGCGCTTGTAAACTATGTAAATCAGTCTACATTAAAGTAAAGTACGTTATCTGCAGCGCAGCCAAAAACCGCTTTGTTGACAATTATTTATTGAAGCTGTGCGAGCAGCATCACAGTTTGTCTCATTTATAGCATTCTGATTAGAAATTTATCATCATTATCATGTAAATCACGGGCACTGTTTCTCCAACGCTAGCCTAGCAATGGTGTATAATGGAAGACATTTTTGCTTTGTGCGTCCAAAAACATTGATCGATAAATAAAGATTATTAGCTTCCTCAGTCTCTTTAAAGTTTCAGAAAGGCAATAATGCCATCGCAATACTTTAAGTTTAATGTAAAAGTTATTGTTAATGCATTTTAAATGCACTATACCTTCGTTTCTTCCTTCATCTGTTTTACTATATATAAATTTCGAAGACCAGGTTCCGGATCCGGTTTAAATGGACGGTTCCGGTTGCTCCCTGGTTAATATCCTATAAAATTCAAGGTTTAATTTGGGTCACTTCTACAACTGTTACCGCAAAAAGTTAATTTTCGATTTTCAGTGCCATACGTTTTGCATATTTGAGCTTGGAAATGAAATATTTACTAGTGCCTACATAATTACTAGTGAAGTTCGCTTGAGAGCCAGAATTCGAGTGGTGAGAACAATCCCCTGAAGTCTGTTGTAGAAAGCACACACAAACAAAGCCTACACACAGTACGCAGGTGCAGCATTATACAAACCGTAAGTGTTGAGTCATAGTTACGCACGCCTCTTATGATAGCCAACGTATGCAGTAGACAAAACATCATACAACGAGTACAAAAACAATGAAGTAACAATTTAATAATTCAATAAAACCTAAATTGACCGTGAAAAAACATTAAAGAATTCAAACCGACACTTGAGAAAAATCTCATTTTCATACCAAGTATGAAGCAGAAGTGTGAAAAATATTTGCCACACAATATTTTTGACACTCGCAATCAACTTGTTGGCCCATAAAACCCCATATCCGACACTAAAACCAACAATAAGCACACATTTAGGTGCATTTCCTACGACTTTTCATACAATATGAAATTTGGCGCCAACTATAAGCTTATAGACTCTAGATTGGGAAATAGTTGAAAAACTTGTTATATATCATTGGGAAGCCCTGGTAAAGCTACATGGAATAGGCCTATTAGTTTGCGGATACCTCGTTTACATGTTGAGAAAAGTCGCAAAAATTGCAGGGGGTGCCCGAAAAATGGGCCAAAATGACTTAATTTTGCCCCATAACTTTTACTACGGGAAAAAATTTAAAAATCGGGCTCCGTCACTGCACCTGAATAGACCATTGCGGTTCGAATGAGCTATCTTGCATCAAAATCCGTCCAACCATTATCGAGATCCAGGTGCGACACACAGACAGGACCTCCTCAACCCTCCCTTCAGAGCCAAAATTGAAAATTCTCGTTCCACTCGCTCGCTTCGCTCTCTCATTCCTCTCGAATTCAAATATAATACTGTGTTTTGAAATAAAACAGCCCATTAGTAACGAAAACAATGTTTTAAGCATTTCTGCAGTTGTGTGCTACGTAGCTACCATCCTGCGTGCTTGCGGACTTTGTCGTTTGTATGTTTGTATCGTATGTTTGTCGTTTGTATTGCTTCTACTGTTATATTTTTGCTTCTGAGTCCGGTAGCTCTAAATTTAATAATACGGAGTATGGATATTGAACATAGTATATTACAATTGGACTACAATTTTTTTATTCTTTTTGTTGTATAGCCCGTGTCGTCGGTGAATAACGTACAAACACTGCTAGAAAAAGCGCGTCCCAATCTTCCAGCAAAAACACTTCCGTCGCATGCAGCCACCACGAAGGAATCTGGTGTACGATTGAAATCTGGAAAACATGGAGGCGCTGACACCGAGATGTCCGGCAAAGAAGGAGGTTCGCGCGCCTCATCTGCTGTACGTAGTGGAGCTAAGCAGGTGAGTAATAGTAGTCAAGGGGAAAATCGTGAAAATTTCTTCTTTTTATCTGTTTCTGTCATTAATAACCGACTTTCGGACGATGGATTTAGGTATATTTTATTGGATAGCAGGAGAGCCCTTTTAGTGCAAAAGTGCCCTAGCGCCATTTACTTGAATGCGAGCAACTCGGGCCCATCTTCCCGGTCAAAATGTCGAAAACAGGGTTCTTTGCCAAATCTGGCAATACGGGTACCAGTGTTTTGCAACACATATCTCGCGAAACAGACTTCGCATTGAGAAATGGAGCCCACTTTGAATCAGCTCATCGAGATCTACAAATTTACTACATATGGCGTTTTTGTGGGACCACTCACTGGGCTGCTGTGAACCCGAATATGGTTTATCTAACCATTGCCAGAAAGAGTGATTTTTCGAATTTCCTGTGTTTCCTGTTTTTACCTTACAAGGAGCTCCTATTAGTTTATCAAGTACGCTGCATACCATGTTTTTGCTATCTAGAGTCAAACTTGACTCTTTTTTTGGTTTTTTAAGGTTTTCGGGTCGGCGAACGTGATTTCCAAAATGCTGTGCGTTTTCATTTGTCAAATTATGTATTTCGTGCAGGGCATCCTATGCTATATATAGGTATTTATTAGGCTGAGTACAATAATTTGGTTGTCTAGTGTCCACGGTGCATATTACATAACTTTTTGTGGGTTTTCAATGGGTTTAGGGTTAATGAACACTTTTCTCAGAATATAGTCTCTCGAGTTATTTGGTACATGGCACAAAAATAATTTGTATAGAAGTTTTCCGGTATGCTGAATACAATGATTTGGGTATCTAAAGTCCAGCGTGCACATTTCATGGGTTTTCAGTTGGTTTAGGGTCAATGAACCGGATTTCCAGACTAGTCTGTCTTCTGGTGTTTGGTTACGTATTGCGTACAGATAGCCAGGAATTGTTTTTATATGTTACCGGTAGGCTGAATACGACTGTTTGGTTATGTTGAGATCAACACAAATACTTGATGCGTTGTCAATTATTGTTTTCTGTGGCGTTAGGGTCGACGAAGTTTTTGGGTTTTCAATGAGTTCAGGGTTCAAAAGGTTTTAGGATGTATTCATCAAGCGCAGCCTGTTAATGCGATTAAACAAAATAACTTCATAATGAAATCACGCTTCCTCCGTTTTATCATCACTTGTTAGTTACTAGTATTAATGATTTAGCATGATTACACGGCACTTGATCTGCAACATCAATGGTAATGCCTTAATTACTTGTTTCGTTTGCTAAATTTTGAAAGATTTAATTCTGAGTGGCGTAATTTTGAACTGTTAATTCGAAAAGTGTATATCACGCTCGTTTGCTCGCTGAAAATTTTGCCATTGTCATGAAATAGCCTCAAAATGTAATACTTTTCAAAATTCAATGTTTAAATGAATAAAGCTAAAAGAATTATTAAATTGCCTTATACAAACTGTTAACACTTCTCTGATTGTGGATACGAGCAACTTTTCTTCTGTTTGGAATTTAATCAATTTTTATGCCCAATGGATGATATTTTACGTAGAACGGGGTGCGAGAAAATTTGTCATAAGGCATTAAACTTGAATATTTTGCTATGGGAGCAAAAGTGTGGTATATACTCTCTTTTTAGCAGGAATTCGATGCATTGTTTGTAATTCAAAAAATCTCGGTATGATAATTCTTGAAGATTTACCTCGTTTAAAATGAGCTAATGAGTTAAAATTTCCAATTCGGTAATTCTTTGACATGTTGAGATATGATGACATAGTACGAGTGGTCATAACTTTCGGTTGCAAAGATATAAGCTCATTTGTCCTTGAGGAACTGAATAGCTGTATGTGTTGATGGAATCTAAAACCTATTTTAAATATTAACTCGTGCTTTTGAGATTTGTGAGAAAATGTATGGCTTTTTATCTGTATACTGTGTAATTCCTCGTTTGGAATAATGACAAGCTTACACTTATTGCGTGACTCAGTAACAGACTGGATCGACACAAGTTGTACTCAATTCCATACAGAGCTTATACTACTAGCATGCCATGTGCAGACATATAGAGGATGAATTGCTGTACAAAATGGGAAACAATAACACTTATATAACTCGAGTAATTGCGGAGATATTGTTGTTTTCGTATATTTTATGTCCCAGGGGCCCATTTAAAAACCCTTCATGAAACAACCTTGTAGCGTAAATAATGACGATAGCTGTACACAATTTGTAGCTACATAGAGAATATATTGCTCTGCAAAATAAGATCGACAACACCTGTGTAGCTTGAGCGGTTACGGATATATTGCTGTTTTATGTGTTTTGGGTCTCATGAACCATTCAAAAGCCAATTTTGATCTAACACTGCAGCATAAATAATGACAATAACAGTGCGTCAAATGTTGACATAAAGGATAAATCGACAAAATAGGACCAATAACACTTATAGCTCGAGTAATTGCGGAGATATTGTTGTTTTTCTGTTTTTTCTGTACCATGGACCCATTAAAACCCACCTTGAAGCAACCCTGTAGCGTAAATAATGACAAAAGCAGTACAAAATTTGCAGCTACATCGAGGATAAATTACTCTGCAAAATAAAATCAGAAACACCTATATAGCTTGACCGGTACGGATATATTGTTGTTTACGTGTACATTTGGATCTTAAAACCCCGTTGAAACCAATTTTGACCCAACACTGCAGCACAAATAATGACAATAACAACAAAGTGCAAACATTTAGAGCATCAAATGCTGTGCAAAATAGAACCCATAACACTTATATAGCTCGAGTAATTACGTAGATTTTGTTTTTGTGTATTTTATGTTCTATAGGTGTATTCATAAACCATCTTGAAACAACCCTTCAGCGTTACTAATGCCAAGGGTGCATTAGAGAAGTGTATGACACTTCCCTGCACTCACATAATAAACCCGAGTTTGATGACGCGGGCGTTTTCGGCCCACTTTTTTTTTTTTGGGGGGGGGTCGAGACGTACAGACCACCCTTAGTTTTTTTGGGGGTCGGGTTTTGCGCAGCTGCTTATAACGCGACCCCCCAACAGCTGGGGGGTCCGACCTACCCCCCAAAACAATGGTGATATCAGGCCGAAAACGTTCGCGTCATCAAACACGGGTTTATATGTGGGTGCAGGGAAGTGTCATACTCTTCCGTAATGTAGTCTTGATAGTGCCAGTAGTAGCGTACCATTTGCAGCTGTGTAGAGCATGAGTTGCTCAATGAAATGAGACTAACAACGTCTTTATAGCTTTTTAGCATTCTGGGTCTCATAAGTCATCATTTAAAAATCTCTTTTGACCCGAATCGCACATCCTCAAAAGAGCAACCTAGCAAAACAATATATAGAATAGGGCTTAGCGCCCAACAAAGAAGACAAATGGAGATTTTAAGGTTTCGAATGGGCTATCGCGTTAATCAATTCGCGCGGTTGAAGATGAATTATGCTGGGCATCCTTAACACCATAACAACGGACACTGTCAAATTTCAGCGCTCTCCAGCTAGTGAGAATTCGTCGTTTCGCTCACTACACGTAGAATTCAATGAAAAAAATCGGCTGTTATGTTCTTAGTAATTTACTAAATACTTGTTTCGTAATTTTTTCAGTATTATTATGTGGTAAGTAAAAGGTGTTGTAAAGCATGTCGCTTTAAAATTGTAAATAATGTGGGTTTTTCATAGCATAATTAATGCCACATTATCCGTGGCTATATTATAAGAAATAATATAGTAAATAGTTATATGTGTATTTCATGTTCTTATGATCATTAATTTGAGCATAAAATGAATTCTCAAATACCACTGTTTAGCTTTAATGCACTAAATTAGCGAAAAATATGCAATTTTTGTGCCAAACCCACATTTTTGAAGAAAAGAAATATTACATTATTCTGCTACTAAGCTGTTGTCCCCTAGTTGTGCCTTTTACTACGTCTGGCTATGTTTAAGCTGAAGATTGCTAGGTCAGCGGTCCAAATGAGTTTTCTTTTCTCAATTATATTTTATGGATAAAGTCTGGACTTAAACTTTTTTTGGAGGTGCACAATTTTTTTGTTTTTGATCTTATTTTTGTTTGAACCCAAATCTTGCCATCCAAGCCAAATATATTTTTTACCTGTATGGGTCCAAAGGATCAAATTGAAAATAATTTTTATTTTAATATTAAAAGTGTCGAAATATCGTCTTCAACATGACTTTCGTTTTTGGCACTTTGGACCGATCTTGGTCGTTTTTGACGACATACGGTACTTGAGTCAATATCGCGAGCCAGGTAAAAGTCAAAAATCCGATACGAGAAGTTTTTTGTATTGGTCCGACGAGTATGTTAAAAAATTGGACTGAGATATTTTGAAAATTGCAGGACTAGATTACGTAGTGATCCGGTGACCCGGTCGAAAGTGGCGACCTAAGTGACCCGATTCTATCTCTGGTGCATGTATGTCTCCGTTGCACGTATGCATGCGTTCTTGTTTATCACTCTGTGTTTATGTTTTTCTCCTGTATGCATGTGTGTATTTTTCCCTGTTTTCTGGGTGTGTATCACTTTCAGTGTGTACGTATGTGTGCTTGTTTGTGTTTCTGTGTATCGTCTCTGTGCATACACGTTACTCTCTGGGCACGTTTGTGTATCTACCTGTGTCTATGTGTGTGGACATGCATGGCTGTATCAGAAAATAACCGGAGCCAGCAACAGAAATCGTCCATTTAAACCGGGTCTAGAACCATAACCGCAACATGGTCTTCGAAACTTATATAATAGCACAGCAGAAGAAGGACGAAATGAAGGCACTGTGGAACTAAAATGCATTTAAAATTTTTGCATTAAATTTAATCTATTGCGACGAGATTATTGCCTTATGGGACTTTAAAGATGCCGAAGGAGCTAAAATATTTATTTATCGATATAGATTTAGGTTTTTTTTGGAGTCGCAGTGGAAAAATGCTTCCGCTGTACAGGCTAACGTAAACTGCGTCAAACTGAATGTTCTTATAATGCATGGAGCATAGATTAGACAATCTCGCTATGTCTCCAATCGCATCCTTTTGCTGGACATATACGTTCGTTACATGTTACTCCGTAGGAAACTTGAAATTATTGGTTTGTATGGTTCTAAAAGAAAAAACGTGTACTATAATTTCTGATCGTTTGCCAGAGATATTGTTCATGTTAGCGGTGGGCAAGCAGTGTCCATCAGATAGATGAAGTTGATTTTCTGATCAGAATGCTATAAATGAATCAAACTGATACCGCTTGCGCAGCTTCAATACATTCAGTTCGTTCTCAAGTTTCTGGCTGCTTTGCAGATATGTTGCTTTACTGCAACGTAGACTGATCATAAAGTTTACAAGCGCACTCGCTGGTGCTTCACGCAATTTACAGTAGCCAAGCTTACAGCTAAGTACTTCAATAATCCATACTCTATTATGTATATCAAGTTGGACCGGTTCAATTGTAACATACACCGCAGAGTTCTGAATGGATGAGCTGCTACAAGCATCGACCTAGCTTTGTTTTGTTAACAAACTCCTGCCGGGTGAAGATGAAAAATTGTTAATACAATTGTGTCCTACTTACGTTTCCCAGAGTAATGAGTTAGTCTTTTCTTTTGTTTGGTTGTGTTAGACCTTGATGATTGTGTATATAACGCTGGCTAGTCCAAAGTGGGGGGGCTCGGCATTTTCGGCTGCCCCCGGCAAACCGGAGGTACCCCAGGCTCCAGCCCCCGGCTCAAAGCCCCCTGCTGAGAAAAATTAACGTCTTAACGCCACAAAATCCGGCAAAAAAATTGGTCCTCCGGTAAAATCCGGCACCTCCCGGCAGGTGAGCCGGGCCCCCGGCTATAATTTCCAAAGTTTGAACTAGCCAGTAACGTATGAAACGACCACAGATGAAGCAAAAAATGTGGACAATTTTAAACAAAATTTTTAAAATGGAATTCTGGTTTTTTACATCTTTTGCGGGAATCGGAATTCCGGCTGCTCCCTGGTCTGTATGTATGCTTGTCGACGTGTGTTTATGTCTATGTTGTACCAAAAGTCTGGATTTGCCAAACTGGCTCGAAAGTATGTACCTGTGGGACTAAAATCGCGAAAACGCTAAAAATAAAAGAGCTTATTTACAGTAGATGTACAATAATATTGCAGATTATATATATATATATATGTATATAATATATATATATATATATATATAATCTGCAATATTATTGTACATCTACCTGTAAATGAAGCTCTTTTTATTTTTAGCGTTTTCGCTACTTTCGAGCCAGTTTGGCAAATCCGACTTTTGGTTTTAATTAGACATAAACACACATCTCAACAACCGCATTTTAAAAATTTTGTTGACCCCTCCGCATTTTGCTTCATATTGTGGTCATTTCCGTGCGTTACTGGCTAGTTTGGGGGCACTCACCTGCGGGAGGTGCCGGATTTTACCGGAGGACCAATTTTTTTGCCGGATTTTGTTAAGACTTCATTAGTTTGAGCCGGGGGCGGTGGTGTACCCTCCGCAACTTGGAAATTTATATACACAATCATCAAAATTGTACGCGACCGAACAAAACATAATTTCATTACTCTGGGAAACATACAGTAGGACACAATTGTTTCCCATCTTTCACCCGCAGAAGTTTGTTAACAAAACAAACTAGGTGGGTGCTTGTAGCAGCTCATCCATTCAGAACAGCATATGTACAATGAAACCGGTGCCTTGATATACATAATAGAGTGCAATTATGAAGTCTCACTGTAGACTACTGTAGATCTCGTCGCGCCCACCGAGTGCGCTTGTAAACTTTATGGGGTACCGTTGCGGTGAGAGCAACATATCTGCAAAGCAGCCAGAAACTAGGACGAAAGCTGAATGTATTGAAGCTGCGCAAGCGGGTATGCTTGATTCCATTTATAGCATTCTGATAGGAAAAATCAACTTGTCTGATGGAAACATATTTTTGCCCACCGCTAACATGAAACATTGTGCTCTGGCAAAATGGGATCACAGGAAATTTATAGTACGCATTTTTTTCTTTTTTCAAAACCATAGAACCAAGAATAATTTCAAGTTTCCTACGGAGTAACATGTAACGAAAAATTATATGGTTTTTTGGGCGAAAGGAATGCGATTTGGAGAGACGATCAAGAGAATCTCTAATCTATGCTCCATGCATTATAAGAACATTATTTATTACTGTACAGCGGAAGCACTTTTCCCACTCCGACTCCAAAAAAAAACCTAAATCTTATATCGATAAATCGAATGCCTTTCCCTTTCGGCATCTTTAAAGTCCCCATAAGGCAAATTGTCGTCGCCGAGATTAATGCAAAAATTTTGAATGCATTTTTGGTCCACCGGGTGCCTTCGTTTTGGTCCCTTGCTGTGCTATTGCTATAAGTTTTCGAAGAGCCACGTTGTTGCGGTTATGGTTCTGAGCCCGTTTAAATGGACGATTTCTGTGACTGCAGTTATTTTCTGGTGCGGCCACATGCTCGCGGTGGGCGCGGGTGAGAGTAGGCAAACATGCCCGGGAATTAACGTGTATGCACAGAGAGAGACGATACGAAAGCGCGAACAAGCGCGCACGTGCGTACACACACTGAAAGTGGTACAGCAGCCCCAGAAAACAGGGAAAATACACACACATGCATCAGGAAAATCAACACAGAGTGATAAACGGGGGGAGCGCGAGTGGTGCGCGTGGGACGGAGACATGCACCGGGAGATAGAATCGGGTCACTTAGGTCGCCACTCAACCGGTAGGCCGGGGATGCGGCTACGTCGTGGTGTAGTACCTCATTTTCAAATATCTCAGTCCATTTCAGCGTCTCGTCGGACCAAATACGAAAAACTTCTCGTATCGGGATTTTTGACTTTGCCTGGTTCACAATATTGACTCAAGTACCGTATGTCGTCCGAAAACGACCAAGATGGGTCCAAGAGTCCAAAAACAAAAGTCTGTTCGACAC
>JASANE010025467.1:0-16064 GCA_030248225.1 Trileptium ribeirensis | reverse complement strand
TGTCTCTCAACAAGTCCTTCCATAGTCTCAAAGTCGTATGTCCATGTACTTCGTTCAGTTACGTATTGCTCAGAGGTCAATGAATATTTGGTTGACCTTAAAATTTCATTCTGGAGGACCAGACTTTAGTTTTTCGTTTGCAAAAAAAGTTCTTTTACCCATACTCTGACAAAAATGCGCTTTGTAGAAGCAAACCCGATTGGATATTATACTAGCGTCGAAACTTCTGACATTAACTGGCGTGATAAGAAAACAAACCTTGCACGCTGGCGCACAAACCGCAAGTTTATTTTAGGTAGTTCAAACCAATTTTTAGTTAAACTTTATTTCTATAAACGCGATGCTAAGCCGTCCACATAATTTTAAAATACATGTGCCAGATACCACAGGTTTTCATATTCAATTCACACTAGCCATAGTTGGCTTAGGTGGACAACACAAACGCGTACAGAAGTACTGTCATTGAATCGGAACCTATGTCTCTTATATGTTCCGTTAGCACTCGCATCGGAAATATTTCTGTGTTATCTTATAGATGAACTACGAGCCTAATTAATTGGCCAAATTAACCTGTATTATGTAGCTTTAGTCGCGTCTGAAGCTAATCAAATTAGTGTTACATGTTTTAATTTTTTAGATAAAACTGACTAACCAATATTTGACAGAAAATATCCTTCTCAATGAGGCTCTCCGTGATTTCAAAATTTGCTAAGTTTTAAAAATGAATTTGTAATTCGTTAAAATATATATAATAAGATACTCTGGACAAGAATCCTACCTCATGTTCTCCGAAGCAAAAAAATAGGTATACCCAAGAGACAAGATATTAAAGAGATGAGATAAAGCGAAACAATATTCGAAACAATATGTTCTATTAAACAGTTTCCACTTAAACATTATGATATTATGTACGGCTGTACCAACATTTAAGTATTTACTCAACATTTGATCTTGATGGATTCAGATTTGCCCGTACCAGCGGTATCCCGCCCGGATAACGCCGTTATAAAGTAAAACATACCAGTTACAATACAGTTAGTGTTCCGCAATCGTTGTAAAATGCGTCGGCCGACCCTTAAACGGTATGCCGTTGGCGGAGGGCAGCTTGTCGGCTAATGGCCGGCTGTTGATAATTTTCAGCCTTTAAGAGCGGCGAAGCTCGTTATGGGCTTTCGCCTACGAAAAGCATTGAACCAGGCTACATAAACTTTAAGTCTGATCGCCGATAACTAAATTGTAACGATTTTGTACCATTTAATCATATTTAAATAAAATATGTTTATTATGAAACAAATGCCTCAATGTTCATTAGTAGACCTCAACGGCGACCGTCGCCCAACATTAAATGTAGCACAGGTTGGCTTTAATGTACGTAGGTGTTAGATTCGGCAAATTATCCGTTGAACAGTACGCTGTGCAAAACATCTATCAAATGTCACAGATTTCCAAAAATTAAATTTATATCCAAGTGAGAGAAACTTTGGCAATTGCCGTCCGTTGAACGACGGCTAGACGTTTGAATTGACTGCCAACCGCCAACGACAGGCAACAACGAACTGCTGGACGATAGCCAACGGCTTCTCGACAGTTGTGCCATTGGCCCACCTGTCCCCAACACTGCAATACCGCTGGAGGTAAGGTAAGATAAATATAAGCATGTATAAATTATCCGTTGGCTATAACTACTGTGTTTAAAGCTTTAGAAAACCATTGACAGCTTGATAATGATATGATTTAAAAATACAATGAAGGAACAGTGATATATACCAGTAAATATAAATAATTTTTACGCTATTTCCTAAAGGTCGAGTTTACGCGATAATTCGCTAAGTTTCAACGATAGTCGTGTTCCATCGGTTATTTATCAAAACTTGTTCATTGCGTCGAAATGATTTTTTCGACGTGTAATGCTCATCTATATCAGTCACTAGCGCACAAGAATGATTTTTGTCGTCACCGCAGTCCTGATCACGACTTGTCTCTTCTGACGACGGTGTTGTGACAGGTGCAACGGTACTAACAGTCGCCGAAGTGGAAATACACCGTCTACGACATCGTTCAATGTATTCAGGTATTGAAATACGTCGCACGGCAGCTGCTGCTCCTCCAATCGATGTTGCAGCATTTGGTATTGCACTAATGCTTGTTAGGCGTTCAGCTAAAGAATTTACACTTTCCCGGCCGTAAACGCGCCGAGATGGACGACTGATAGCCCACGCTAAGGCATTTAAACAAAAATGAACGATCGCCGCCGTCCATCCAATCCAAACCGAAATCCCTATTTTAGTCGATTTGGCTTGTGCTAGAAATTGTGGTTGAAATGACATTGATGATAAGGACTGTGAATTGTTTATATCATCACGTAATTCCACCATAATTTGCACTTTGTAGTGTTCAGTTGCAAGCGCAGCTGATAATGTACACCCTGAAAGAATTACGAAGGAGTTGTATATTTCTTTCAAGACCCAGTTATTAACTCAACAGCCAATTATAAAATTAACTTGTTCAAAACTCATAGTTTTGTTACCCCCATTATGATGACAGTCAATATTTGAAACCTTCGTCAATGCTACATTTTATCATGAACACCACTTATCCACTACCATTCTCATGGGCGGCCATTCCGCGGGGGATGAGGGGTAGCATTCCCCAACAGAAATAAACATCCAGCCATAAGAACTAAAGAAAAATTATCCTCACCCCCACTATTTTTAAGGTTCGCCGCCAGTGACCATCTTAAAGGATGGTGGTGCTTAAGGTGCTTAATTTGATATCATATCTATGTGTTTCCCACACACAGTACACAGCTGCAGCATGTATATAAGCTTAACTAGTATTGCGTTGTTATTGCGCTAAGTTGAACGTAATAGTGAACGGATAAGTGCCTTTTTTCGATCGTTGTTGGACTAGACAAAGTTCACTCTGGTTATTCGAACATTGGAAAACCTTACTAATTGCTAGAAAGTCCGCTCGCCGTTCAAAAGGGGGTCGCGAGTCACAGGGGGTAACCTTCTACTTCTTTCCACCTAAGGATGAATGATGGCTATAATCAAGAGTGCATTAGGGAAGAGTATGACACTTCCTTGCACTCATATGTAAACCCGTGTTTGATGACGCGGGCGTTTTCGGCCTGAACTCCAGTTTTTTAGGGGGTCGAGATGCATAAACCCCCAGTTTCAGAGGGTCGGGGTAGGTCGGACCTCCCAATTTCTGAGAGGGTTGATTGAACCAGTAGCTTATTATAAACCGACCATCCCAGAAATTGGAGGGGTCCGATCTACCCCCCAGACGCTGGGGGTCCGACCTACCGTCCACCAAGAAACTGGGGGTCTATGCATCTCGACCCCCAAAAAACTTGGACGTCGAAAACGCCCGCGTCATCAAGCACGGGTTGACATGTGGGTGCAGGGAAGTGTCATAGCCTTCCCTAATGCACTCTTGCAATAATTTTTATATACCTTTTGTATATTTATAAAAAACAGAGTGTTCCTCAATTGTTGATTGCGTTTTATAGGAGAAAAATCATTTTAATGAATGTGGTAACATATAATATGGTGACATATAAATATGGTAACATCATATGGTAACATATAATATCACATAGTAGTTGAAATGAGTTCGCCCCCAATTAACGCTTGTTAAAGTAATACTTGAATCTAATTTGAAGCGTCTGTCTGTAGCTGGTGTTTAACAAAATTTCAATATCACTAGGTTAAATTTAGTTTTATTGACACAATAAAACGATTGTGATTAAATGATCTGTTGAATAGGCGCACCCAAACAGGGCCATTAGGTTCAACTTTAGGGTCTTCATTGGTGTTTCTGGTGAACTTTGTTTACTCCTATGATGGTATGCGAGACGTAAAAAAATTAACAAAACCTACGTATAAATATCGAGAAAATTTTCGGCGGTTCGTGCCAAATAGTACATTTCAGTGTTTATTTTTTACCTGGCTCCTCCCTTAGTACAAAACTTTGAATGCTTCGTTAGTCAGTTGCGATGCACGCACAATGATACATTTAATCTTAACCGAAAAAATATGGAAAAATTTAAACACTTTTATGTGGAACGGATATTATATAACAAAATTTTTGCTTATCATAGTAAACAAAATTACATTTCGCGTTTCGGGTTAATATTTAATCGAGTATTTCTTGTTAGGGCTCGTTCAGCTTGATAGCAAGAATATTAATTCGCTAATATACGAAGTTTTCAAAATCTCATCATGCCATTCGTACACCACGGTTACAATACGACAAGAATATTAATTCGCTAATTTATGAAGTTTTCAAAATCTCATCATGCCATTCGTACACCACGGTTACAATACGACAAGAATATTAATTCGCTGAATTATGAAGTTTTCAAAATCTCATCATGCCATTCGTACAGCACGGTTACAATACGACAAGAATATTAATTCTCTAATTTATGAAGTTTTCAAAATCTCATCATGCCATTCGTACACCACGGTTACAATACGACAAGAATATTAATTCGCTAATTTATGAAGTTTTCAAAATCTCATCATGCCATTCGTACAACACGGTTACAATACGACAAGAATATTAATTCGCTAATTTATGAAGTTTTCAAAATCTCATCATGCCATTCGTACACCACGGTTACAATACGACAAGAATATTAATTCGCTAATTTATGAAGTTTTCAAAATCTCATCATGCCATTCGTACACCACGGTTACAATACGACAATAATATTAATTCGGTAATATATGAAGTTTTCAAAATCTCATCATGCCATTCGTACACCACGGTTACAATACGACAAGAATATTAATTCGCTAATTTATGAAGTTTTCAAAATCTCATCATGCCATTCGTACACCACGGTTACAATACGACAAGAATATTAATTCGCTAATTTATGAAGTTTTCAAAATCTCATCATGCCATTCGTACACCACATTTACAATACGACAAGAATATTGATTCGCTAATTTATGAAGTTTTCAAAATATCATCATGCCATTCATACACCACGGTTACAATACGACAAGAATATTAATTCGCTAATTTATGAAGTTTTCAAAATCTCATCATGCCATTCGTACACCACGGTTACAATACGACAAGAATATTAATTCGCTAATTTATGAAGTTTTCAAAATCTCATCATGCCATTCGTACACCACGGTTACAATACGACAAGAATATTAATTCGCTAATTTATGAAGTTTTCAAAATCTCATCATGCCATTCGTACACCACATTTACAATACGACAAGAATATTAATTCGCTAATTTATTAAGTTTTCAAAATCTCATCATGCATTAATTCGCTAATTTATGAAGTTTTCAAAATCTCATCATGCCATTCGTACACCACGGTTACAATACGACAAGAATATTAATTCGCTAATTTATGAAGTTTTCAAAATCTCATCATGCCATTCGTACACCACGGTTACAATACGACAAGAATATTAATTCGCTAATTTATGAAGTTTTCAAAATCTCATCATGCCATTCGTACATCACATTTACAATACTACAAGAATATTAATTCGCTAATTTATTAAGTTTTCAAAATCTCATCATGCATTAATTCGCTAATTTATGAAGTTTTCAAAATCTTATCATACCATTCGTATACCACGGTTACAATACAACAAGAATATTAATTCGCTAATTTATGAAGTTTTCAAAATCTCATCATGCCATTCGTACACCACATTTACAATACGGCAAGAATATTAATTCGCTATTTTATGAAGTTTTCAAAATCTCATCATGTCATTCGTACACCACGGTTACAATACGACAAGAATATTAATTCGCTAACTTATGAAGTTTTCAAAATCTCATCATGCCATTCGTACACCACGGTTACAATACGACAAGAATATTAATTCGCTAATTTATGAAGTTTTCAAAATCTCATCATGCCATTCGTACACCGCGGTTACAATACTACAAGAACAGCCGTCGCAAACTACAGTTATAAAATGCAACGACGTACATGTGTAATTGTAATAAATAAAGTACCTGTAAGTAACACGAAAATAGCTGTAACCATACACAAGCAGCGGGATCGATTGAACAAAGCCAGAATTGCGAATAACCATACGAAGGTTAGCAGAGCCATTGAGACCATGGCTAGGATGCTACATATACGTGCCATATCTACAACAAAAAGCCTACAGCAGATAGAAACTGAAAACATGTTGGCAGTGTACAAGTCTATTTATATATTGACATTTATGATCTGCCATAGGGTTGAAATACAACCGATACTGAAGAGTATATATCTTGTAAACTATGCGTTTTCATCGACAAACATTGAATACTCCCTCCTTAATGAATGACTGATTTATACAGCTCGACATAGGAGCTGAGAGTATTGGCTCGCGACCCGGCTCGCTCCGATCCAGCCCTTAACTTGGCCAGGTGGGGCCACGTTGAGATGTTGCAACACGAAGATGGCTAAAGTTGTCTGAAACAGATCTATTATTCTGGTTCGACAAATTAAAGGGGTCGCATGTTATAATGCATATGTTGGTAATTTATCTGCTGTATGGAATAGAAAATAAACAATATTATATAAACATTCAGCCCTATTGTGCGTGTTACCACAATCCTTAACGTTTTCATGGTCTCAGAAAACCCGAACTCCTAAGCTGATTATTGTTGCAGCACAGCACAGATCGGGCCTATGCCTGGCTGGTTTACCATCGATTATAAACGGGCGGGGTCGAGCTGAGTGCCTGAAAGTGCGGGCCCAGCCCGGCCGAATTTGAAAGGGCGAAATCGTAGACCGGGCCGTTTTCACCACTACAATACATAAACACAATGATTAAAATAGTTTTGTATAAAACCAAAAATAATTAAGTTAGGCAGAAAAGAGTGATAATTTCACCAACAACTGTCGTTTGAAGAAAACTGAATTCAAAACTGGCAAAAATCTGACAAAATTTTCTATACAATTTTGCTTGCATATTTCAATAATGTACCCAAACGTGGGATTGTAACAAATTTGTGGATATATTGTGCCCTACTAACAGCAGTTTATTATAATAAAGTGTGGATTTCATGTTTACATAACTTTTATAAATACTATTATCAATATTATCAAGTTTACGAAATTGTCTTAGTTTAAATCATAACTATAATAATGCAAGAGTAAACTTAAGATGCGCCCCCAACCATCCTCTTTTGACACCATGTACAAAACGTTGTTAGCGAACAAAACTCGAATTTCAACAGCCGTATCCAATTTCGACATTTTTCTGTTCCATAACGCCATTAGCGAATGCAATTCGGTCCCTGTACTTTAACACCAGTGTGTTCGCGAACATTTCCAAATTATAATGTGTGGAATATGAAACGGACTAATTTCTGTTCTTTAACGCAAAAATGAAATTTGTGTTCAGTGTACAACTGAATGGCAATCGCTTTTGTCAAAAGAGGATGGTAAGGGGCGCAGCTTAAGTTTACTCATGCATAACACTTGATAACGACTTATGAACCATGTAATATTATTTAGTCCAGCAGGCCTTTGTAATCTTTCTGTCCAGAGCTGTAAATTCGCAAAAATTTTTATCAAATTAGACTTGGAGTTCAATATTGTTGTGTAATTTCTTAACATGTGTTACGATAAAATTACTCTAAACATGCTGTAAGTAAAAAATGCCTCTTAAATTTTGTCTCGCCAAATTGGGTACACTTTGAACAAAAAATTTTGTTTGTTAACTGAAAATAGATTTTTGAATTTGTCGGTCCGGGCCAAAAAACTTGCTCAGGTTGCATTTATTGTCAATGCACGTATGGCATTAGTGCTTATGTATGTAGAGGTCACTACTCCTCCACCGAAGTCATATCTACATTCCTCCCATATGTGTGATTTGAGTATATACTGAAAACTCGTGTATTATCGGATCGAATCGGATAAAGACTTATTAGATTAAATCAGTTCGGACGCATTATAACTCATATTACTTAAGTGAACGATGTGCTCCCGAACATTCGCAAGACAACATGTTCATCGTGTTCAGGCAAATTTCAACATGTATTCTGAACCGATTGGCTTTGAAATTTGAGCAATATCTATTTTTCAGATCTCGTGTCTATAAGAGCTCAGTGCCTTAAAGTTTGAAGTTTACCCATTACATGAATATATATGGATATATCACTATCTATATATAAATGTAGACATATATCCAAAGGATAGAAGAAACAACAATAAAATACCTTGCACTATTCCGTAGTTTTTCTTTTTGTCATCCGGGAACTCTGAATATGCCGTGTTATTTAGTTTATAATTTTGAGTGCAGCAGTAATGACGTTCGTTAACGTTAAAATAATAGTTGCACTTATCTATATATTTGCGTCCTGCCCGGGCACATTTGCTTTCAATCTGCTTCCACAGTTTCTCTGAAACATAACCGAGCGTCATATGAAAAGTCACTTTTAATAAGCGACAGCTTACTACTTGTTCTCATTTTAGCTGTGTGGAATATTTTTATGCCATACTTAAGAGAAGCAAATTACACTATGTAATAATTGCGAATACTTTCATTTTCAGCAAACTTTAAAACTGCAAACTTAAACAACGAATTACACGTTGATAAATGTTAGATTTTTGAAAAGGGGATTTAATTATTTGAGAATTTTTTGCCAAAAAAACTTAAAGAAAGAAAAAATAGCATTAACTTTAAAAGTATTCATGGTCAATATTCTGTTACAAGTTGAGTTGATGTGTGGTGCATAAACATGAACCAAATATATATTAACTAAAAGGATTTTTACAAATGCAATTTCAGCTCAATAATTGGACATATGTGCATGAATCGTTAGAAATCTGACCAGTTCACCTAAAAGTAACGTGCAGCAACTTTATTGCATTATAAGACTAGTTACTAACAGCTGATTAGACTAGTTGTTTTCAAAACATCCAAGGTGCTACAATTTAACGTTGCCTCTGGTGATACTGCTATTTCGCGGCCAACGGAAGTTTTATTCAAAAAAGGAAACAGTGATGTAAAAATCCATTAGCATAACAGCACAAGGCTATATAGACGTAATGTAATGTTCAAAAATCAACTAGATATATCTGGCCTGAGTGTATTTCTGCCAGAATTCCACAAATGCGCGAGGCACTATTTTTTGACTCAGAAAAACCTTCGTTCATGAAAATGCATATATACTAAGCAAGGCTTTGGATGCTATAATAATGTTTTTCGGCATCGTTGATTACGGACACTTGATCTTTTAGCGAATATATGCGATTTGGTTTTATCAGTGCGGGATTGTTAGCACCTCTGTAGTAATTTTAATTGCGTGTTCTGATAACTTTATCACAGTAGCGAGCAGGATGAGGTAAAAACATGGTATACTGCAGTGAAATATTTACGTCCAATATCAGTTGAAGTGGAAATAAAAATCGCATTCCGGCGCCGTGGATCAACTGACTACTATAGAGTGAGGGAAGTAGCGTGGACATTTTTAGTCCAATATTGTTTTGTGGCCCTTAGCAAGCAGACTCCTTGGTACAAGTATGGTATAATTCAGGCTATATATAGCGCAGCACAGAAGTACTCTGTAGTTGGCTCTCCAGCTACGAGATCCCACAAGCTTGACTTGAACAAGTACTACGTGGTTCGAAAAAATAATATTGCAATATCGGTTGTCGCCAAGCCACTTATAGTAGACATATGACTCCATGTTTCTGTAATACATATATGGTGCAAAACCATAGGACATGATATCTATTTAAAAGCGTGACTATAGCTTTTGCACGCCCAAACACCAATATCCCAACAAAATATTCCAAATTTTGCCATTAAAAAATACCCATGACTTTTGCTATTGGTTATGCGTTAGCTCCCATTGAGGTAGTTATATGTTAGTGTTATAGTATGATTGCATAGCAAAGGTGTACACCTTAGCCAAGAATACTAGTTTTCCCATTTGGTAACATAGTTAAAGCACCATGATCAAGTATGCCTGAAAATTGCTCCTCAAGTTGGTTTGTATTTTATCATTGGCGTCATATGCAATTTTATATATTGCGGTAAGCACCACAATCGAATGCAAGATGACTGTTAACTTTACTGGATATCAAACAAGTGCAAAACTCCGGAAATTGGAAAATATGTTCAGTTTCCCGCCTAGACTACATGTTTTTATTTTATTTAGAAAAATAGAGTATTACTTTACGTTTGTGTAATTTTAACTTGTACTATGCAGTTTTTTTGTGTCTAAGTTTGTATACTTTCTAAGGGATTTTGATGCATCAGTGCTTAATATCAAAATATCACTTGAAAGAATATAAGTCGTTAGTTTTATAACTTGCATCAGACGTCAATTACTTTTTTTATGGAGAATTGGTTCCATAATAACTTGTAATAACTATGGGTCTTTTCGGTGATCCGCCGGCCGGAATTTCGTCCATTTTAAAGATACATATAAATTTTGGTACCAAACGATTCAGCTCGATAAGCTGATTCAGAAAACCCATTGTACCTACATCCCTGACAAAAAGTTTTTTCGATTTTTTGAGGTCCCAATGGTCCCACTTTGGGAACCCAAAACTTTTTTCTTCGGAATATGGTCATATTGGGCACTATTCGAGTCGGCTTGAAGGAACAAGTCGAGTGGTGTGTAACTTGTTGAAATCTACCCCACCAAATTGTGACCTCAAAAAGTCGAAAAAAATTTCAGGGAAGTGGGTAAAATGGGTATTTTCTGAACCATCACATTGCGCTGAATCTATTGGTAGCAAAATTTTATCTGTAATTTCAAAATTGACGAAATTCCGGCTGGGGGAGGGGATAACCGAAAAGACCAATAACTATATCTACATCATGGATGAATCATAGTCATAATAATATGATGTACTAGGTTGCAAAATTTGGACAAAATGTCGTCTCATCATTGAAGTGCTAAATTGTTCTATGTCATAGCTTTTAACAAACGAAAACGAATATAACATTGGGATTACCATTCCTTATGGCACACATGTATATATGGATTCAATTCATTCAATTATTTATACCTAATAACGACATACATACATTATTAAGTCTGAGGAATTCAATATGGGATTTATTAGTAAATGAAATTTTTATCTCAAATTTTGTCCATATATTTAGTTTTTCACAAATTCACTACATTATTTGAGATTAATTTTGGCAGGCGATAATACAAAAAGTTCACAATAGAATAGCTTGAGACTCTTTTACGCTCTAATGTCACCCAGTGTTAGATGTCACGGGTGTTAACCCTCCATTTCTGGAGGTTAATACACATATTAAAAACAAGTTGTGTCTGGATTTAAGGCCAAAAACACTCATGACATCTGACACGAGTTACATTAAAGTGCAAGGACGCGTGATAACCATTCTTTCACACTTCTTTAGCACTTCGGCCTACACACGTACTTTACATTATCTAATGATGAGCTCGCTTTTTCGTGCAACCTACAAATATATAAAATGGTGTACCTTTGACCATGGTTCTCTCAGCTGTAGTATTGGCTACCCCTCCAAGGTTCTCTGGAGGCTTTCGACTTACGCCTCGTAGGTTCTTTGGTGGGTTTCGTTTTAATCGCCACACAAGGAACATATGGGGATATAATTATTACTCCGCAAACAAGCTGCGAGATAGTCAAAACTTCCTCCTCCAAACAGAAAATTTCAGGGTTTAGGCAATACCCCAGATAACCTTGAGTCATCCCTGACGTGCTTAGAGGGTAAGCCACAAACGGCCACATCATCACAGAAATTTAAGACATGAGCATGACCGAGTATCAGGATCTCATGAAATTTTATTATCTAATTCTTGGTAATAGTAAGAGTTGGTGATCCCTTACTGAAAGTCTGACACTGCACGAAAGCATACCCAGCTAACATTCATGCACGAAATGCAGGTTGACAGATGAAGTGTTCCCTATGAAATGCAGGGGAACAGTCTGAAACGCGCGCAGACATACTTTTAAGCTGGGTATGCTTAAACCGAAAAGTGTCATACTCTACTGTCTAATATTATCAAATCATGGCAATAGTAACGGTCAAATCCTTTAAAATAAAACAGTTTTGACGCTCACCGCACAAATTACACATAAGGTTGGATTCAGGTTCAATGTGTCAACATGCTTTCACCAAACCAACTAAGTTAGCAAGTTAAATATTTTTTGAATTTGCCCGTGGCTTGACTTGACTTTCACGCTACTCCAAAATTTTCGCTTGTGTGATATTTTTGGTAAACACAACAGAGAGCGCATTAACATATTAACATCAGGAACCTGTACTACTTCGATTCAAATAAATATACATTTCTTTGTCATAAAATTTTAAGCAAGTATTCGCAAACTTTAAGTAAAAAACTCATGGGCATCGTACAGTCACGTAGTTATGAAATTATGAGCTGTCCTTGCTTCAAACTTCGATATAGCGGGTGTGGCATGCTACGTCTCGCATGCGTCTCAATGATGAATCTGTGTCATTTCATTTGTAACCGCAAATGTTTAAACAGATCAAAACCTAACTATACATGCTTATAAAGTTCGGCTAGATTAGTTTGTGCCGGAAAAAATGAACAACACTGCAAATTTATCAACGCAACCGCACTGTATGCAGAAAGGATTGGAAAACACTTCGCCAAAAATTACATGCGGGATAGAAATATAAGTACAACTCTATAATAGTGACCGGCTTCATACAAAGGACCTTTCTAAATTTACCATTTTGCTAACCAAGACAACTTTTACCTTCGGTCTCAAAGCAAACGCTCCAAATGCCGGCATTTTCGTTAGCTACTATATAACCTTCTTCGTCGTTCATGACACAATATTCTGGTGTGCTCCATGCTTGCGATGCCCAAACGATTCCGGACGATTGGCTAAGACCTTCATAACACCATCCAGATAAACGCTGAAGAGAAACAAATCAAAAATTTTATAAAACGCGATAAAACAATAAAATATGAAATATTAAATTTTTCGTAAAATAATGTAATTTGTTTCCAAGATTCGCAATTTACACATCCATTATCAATTACTATTTTACTGGTAGGAGAAATTTAATTTATACAACAAATATAGGCCCAGCAAAATGAAAAAGAAACAAAGCTTTCACGTCAAAAACCAGACGGATCGTGTCTCAAAAATGTTTTTATCTGAAAAAACGCAAGAAAGTCATTTTGCCTTGCACTGCAACTTCCTTCCATCTATCGAGAATGCTATTAAAATATAACATGGGCTATAACAGTAAAAGTAATGCATTGTCAGTTTTATGGTATATCTGTCGGAAAGAAGCATATTGTGGTTATCGAAGTATATGCATAATTGCTAAGTACTCACTCTTGCTCAGTGTGTGAAATATGGCGGTATGGTAACTCTGTAAACCTATAGAACAACTACTAAACTAAAAAAAACATAGTAATGAACAAAACTAATTTAACAAAGTGATAAATAAAAAGTAACCAGAAAAAGAAGAGAAGTACTCCCAACTACTGTTGGGCCTTTCTTTGCACTAAATTCGAGAAATAACGCAATTTTTGTATCAAATTTGCAGTCTCATAGAAGACTTATCACATATCTAGGCATTAAGATTCTGTATCTGGTTTCTTGCTTCTCTTTTTGTCAATTGTCATTGCGAGTATAGAAAATTATATATAATAATGTGTAATAATACATATGTACATAATTATATTATTATTACACTTAATAACTCATATAATACACATTGTATACATTATCATTCATACATACCTAAAATTTATTAATAATTTTATCTGCTGTGTGTCTGTATTTGTTTATTGTGTATTATGTAATTATTTGTTTCGTGTGCATTAGGTAATGTTGTATGGTTTCGAGTGTATTTGGTGTCACCCAATTTCCATATTTTCTAACTTCAACTTCTAAAATTTTCTGTTCCTTATTCAGTCTGCGGGGTCAGTTGATTCTATTCGGTCGTGGTACAAACGCTCTGTTCAAAGGCTTAGATTAAAAAATTAAAAGGCAAATATTTGTTGAATTTCTTTTGTTTTAGTTACTGAGCACCGGTCTCGATTTGTGATCTCAAAACGGAAGTATTGACGTAATATTTTTCATATGGTAATTTTATAACTAGTCTACAGCGCGGCTGCAACTATTTGCCCATATTTGCTACTCGTTTTCTCTATCTACTAGGTGCCAAAGACAATCAAAAGCAACAGGGTGTATAGGGCGCATAGTGAATAAATCCTAGATTGCAGGGTGAAAACTTTTGTTGCACGCTGCCAAATAACGTTGAGTCCCGCTCCCCGGCGCTTACTCGAAATCTTCGGTGATGAACTCGCTTTCCGATAGTCGACTATATCCATCAACAGGGGTTAATGAGCGGCACAACCTCCCCACAAATCAATAAAGTCGCTTGTCAATAAATCACTATCGCGGTTGTAAAAAAATCGTTTAATCCTCAAATTAGACCATATTTCAAGTAAAATACAATAGGATTTTCCACTCAGTCTATTATACTACCTGTGAACCATGGAGCTGCTGCTTGGTTTTCGTTAAAGAAAGAGAGAAATCTGTGGAAAACCTAATAAAGGAGTTAGTGACTTCGAATTAGCAGCATAATTGATTACGACATATAATATTTCAATACCGATCCACGCATGGCCATAGGAAATAATAGGTTTATATCTCTTCAGGCGTCGAGCCCTCTCGCCCTCCCGTAGGCGCGAAGCGCCGATCTCATCTGGCGGGGCGCTGACCCCCCTTCCTGGTCGCGCGGCGCCTGTTGAACAGTTAGACGTTTTTGAAAACTTTGCATGTCCTTTTGGCGACCAGAAGATCTCCCTAGGAAAGGCCGACCTCCCCATCCCCTGGAGGACCTGGCTACCCGCCCCCCCTTGGCATACTACCTTGAGCATGTATGCCCGTAACCTACTGTGATATGTTTTACCATAGCGAGCAGCAGTTTTTTGGCCGCTGTTGATCTTAGTCAAAAATACCAGTAGCAAACCACTCCTACCGCTATAAGATTTGGAATATATATTTGGTCAAAAACCTATTAAAGCAGCTATGCAAAGCTGTGTTCGCAATTAGATTCATTTACATTTTCAGTTTAGACAGTTCGCAACATTTCTATACCGAAACAATGCATAAGATCGCTTGTAAAAATAATAAATATATACAGACAAAATTATTTAATATTTTGGCCATGGAAGTGAGAAACTTGAAATAAATTGTAGAGCTCCTCTAGTTCTTGTTCATCTAGTACTATTTTGTTAAGTTTACAAAAATACAGGTGTATTTAAATTAATTGACGAAATGCAATTTATGACTTTTGTGTTGGAAACAATACTGTGATAGTCAGCTTTACTAATCTGAAACTAAATGCCTAACGGGGATCGCATATTATTTACTGAAGAGCAGAAGATAAAATATCTAACAAGTTATGTAATAATATAAATACTATTTATTCATGAAATATGTATCGAACGACAGTAAACTTTCGTTGAAATGCGCCATAGACGCCTTACTTTAGCGCTTTAAATTAGCCCTAACTTTATGGCGCAGAATCCACAGCCTCAGTCTAAACAGCAATCTGAGTCACACCAAATACTGAATAACACAGTAGGACAAATTCAACTGTGTTAGAAATACATCACCGTTCGCTTTTATACAGTATGACTACAATAGTATAAGTGCCTACTTCAATCAGATCTATATCATATTCACTATGTTCCCAAGTCCAACTAAATACTGAATAGCACTGTAGCGCAGAAGCAATCATTAGTGCGATAAATGCGAATGACATTTTCCATTTCCAGGAACGGCCATATGACGCGTCAGTCGATTGGAGTTTAAGATGCTTTCTGTTATAATTTTTATACATTAGCAGTGGGGCACAATGATTCAAAGTTTACTACCGTTATAGAAACATTCCTGCAGAAACATATAATTCATAGGTGTCCATAGTTTGGGTGTGGTTGTTACTCCCCAAGGAGGTGGACCCACCACCTTCCGCACACCCCTAAACTATATTTATCCGCCCTGAAGTTCTTTAACGCCGCCTCGCGAGCAGTACGTAACTGAACGAAGTACAAACTACAAC
>JASANE010025461.1:0-24308 GCA_030248225.1 Trileptium ribeirensis | reverse complement strand
GGTAAGTGTTTCTTTACTATTGCAAATAGGTAAAAAATATAATACTTTTGATATTTCGTATTTAATGAAATATTTTCAAGCTATTTATCATGTTATTTTGAAATTTAACATCTACTTTGTTTTAATAATTGTATTATCACGTATTCATAGATACTTTATCAGAGCAAACTTGATCAAATTGTGTACTCTAGTAACTGTAAACACTATTTCAGTCCCTATGTGTTTTCCTGTAAGTCTAAAATTGGGCTAATCGCGTTTTAGGGGCAAAAATCTATTTTTTATGTTTGGCTCGGCCAAAGTATGATATAGGACCGTCGAGAAGCAAACTTGACCAAATTGCGCACTCTAGTGACTTCGCGAATTTATTTCTAGTTTCTTAATTTCTACGTAATTACCTTCTTATACTTCTTATAATAGGGTTAGTCGTGTTTCTGGGGACCCAAAATTCTATTTTTCATACCTAACCCGTTCAGAGTGCGATTTTGGCTCCTTAAAAAGCAAACTTGATCAAATTGTGCTTTAATGACTTTGTAAACACTATTTCTATTACCTAGATCCTTTTCTATACCCCTACCGTTGGGCTAATCGTGTTTCTTGGGACCCATAAATCCGATTTTTCGTATCTGGCTCGCTCAAAGTACGATTTATTTCCGTTAAAAATAACTTGGTCAAAATGGGCACTTTAGCGACTTTATAAGCAGTATTTCCAGCACATATATACCTTCATATACCCCTTAAATTTGGCTAGTCTAGTTTTTTGGGGCCCCTAAATCGATTTTTCGTATCCGACTCGGTCAAAGTGCGATTTAGGTCTGTGAAAAGCAAGATTGATAAAATTGGGCACTCTAGTAACATCGAGAACACTATTTTCAGAACCTAGATACTTCCTTATACTCCTAACGGTTTAGGTCCGCGGAAAAGCAAGATTGATCAAACTGGGCACTCTAGTGACTTCGTGAACACTATTTTCAGTACCTTGGTACTTCCTTACACCCCTAAAATTAAGCTAATCGTGTTTCTGGGACCCAAAAATTCGATTTTTCGCATTTGCCTCGCCGGAAGTGCGATTTAGGTCTATTTAAAATCAAATTTGGTCAAATTGGACACTCTAGTGACTTCGAGCACACTATTTCCAGTACCTAGGTATCTTCAGTACGTATTGCGAATTGTTTTGAAGTCGTGCTCTTCTGTGTATTTCGCTAAAAAAATGACAAAAACAAGTTAAAAATTCCATAAACGGCAATTGGAAAATGAAACCCCTGTATTACAACCCTGTTCAAATTTTATAAGTTTGTTATAAACTAAAAAATCCTTTTTGAGTAGACATAAGAATGTCCTTCGTTATTTCACTCACTAAAATATCGAAAGCAATCAAAATACTAAACCTCTTGCTGTTTATTGTTCAAAGTATTCGCTCAAACCCTTCCTTATTTCACTCACAAAAATATCGAAAACAAACAAAACACTTAACCGCTTTTCGACCTACTGTTCGAAGTTTTTGCTCACTATGTAGATATTATAAAGCTGTTTTACTCAACAAAATATTAAAAACAAGATGACCAATTAATCCCCTGTACGCTTCACCTGAATTTTCATTCAGTCGCTAAAATAACAAAAACTATATATTTGATGTACTCTTCATTAAGTGAGTACGAGAGTACAGTTACATATGTGAAATCAATCATGTCCACAACCTGTAAATAAAATTTCATTTTCAAATGCCGATAAAACATAATTAAGAAGGGGTTACGCAACGTAACGTCGACAATACAGGTTGTGCTACAGTATGTAAATAAGGCAGAGATCACTATTAAAGTACACACTGAAATAGATGGTATAAACTTTTCAAAACGATGTAGATTTCAGGAATACATACAGTTATAGTCGGGTTTATTTTGTTCACGTTTAATATTTCTTCCATAGTATATTTCAGTTGAGCAGGATTAATTTCTAAGTTCTTCGAAGTTATATCTTAGGACAGTGGTAAAATCTATGATTCTGCTCATTTTACTTATCTATGCTTTACTTTAAATGAATAAACACCGCATTATTTAAAATATCACCTAAAAATAGAAAATCCTCGCACACTAGTTTTTATAATGTTCATAACGCGTAATACAATTTATAATAACGCCGATTCAACTGATAACAGAAAGGTCAGTGGCAAAGTTGTATTAATCCAATATTACAAATTCTACACTTATTTATAATGCAACGTTTGCGTTATTAACCCAAGTACGTTTGCCGTGGAATCTCGTCCGCATTGGAGATTTCCGCGACAAACTTGTTATACTACATATAATGATAAATTCTCAGACGAGCTTACATAGAAACAGATTCTTTCAGTGCATAATTTTAACGGCGTTTGCTGAACCCCTTCTTAATTATGTCTTGTTTGCATTTGAAAATACAATTTTATTTACAGTTTGTGGACATGCATGATTTTACTGCTGTAACTGTGCACTCGTACTCATTTAATGAGGATTGCATCAAATACTTGTTTTTGTTATTTTAGTGATTTAATGAAAATTCAAGGCACGCTTTCAGGGTTTTAGTTGGCCATCTTGTTTTTAATATTTTAGTGTGTAATTTTATATATTATATCTATTTTAGTTTTAGCTTTATGATATCTATATAGTGGTCGAAAACGTTGTACAATAGGTTGGAAGGGGGTTCAGCGCGTTGCTTATTTTCAATATTTCAGTGAGTGAACGAAGAAAGGGTTTGAGCGAATACTTTGAACAATAAACCGTAAAGGGTTCAATGTTTTGCTTGTTTTAGATATTTTAGTAAGTCAATTAACGAAGCGCATTCTTATGCCCGAAAAAGCATTTTTCAGTTTCATACAAACTTATAAACATGAACAAGGTTGCAATAATCATGGGTTTTTTCCAATTCCCGTTTAGGGGATTTATCTAATTTGTATATAAATTACGATCAGTTGGGGTGAGTTTGGCCGGGTTATCAAGATCCAGACTTTTTTGCTCCGTGGGTTCAAGGGTATTATTATCGTTAAATGATCCTATATGTGTAAGAAAACGCGTAGAATTCAATAGCATTACTTGGAAGTTTACTAGAAACCTGCAATTATATGTTTTTTTAAAATTTCAGGGTGGCCAGACTCGCGCCCAAATCAGGTGAGTTTGGCCTTCATGCCGAAGTTCTTCTAGTTAACGTTGCTTCTATGTTTGTGGCCAATATCTCCTGAAGTCGGCAGAGTATTGCCACTTTCTGCTTTTAAAAAAACATCTGCTACTCTGAAAAATGACAACAAACACAGTAACAAATACGATACGTCCCAAAACAAGAATGCAGCCGAAATGTAAGAACCTGTTTAAAAGAGAAATTACTCATTTGAGGCCTAATTTAATCCTTAGACCTAAAAATTACGTACGTTTTTATCTGATTATTTGGACCCATAATCTGGCATGAAAGCGACTTGGAACGCGATTCGCGCAAACGATTACACAATTAGAACACATGGGCGGCGAAGGAGGGGGTAGCCGAAAGCACTGGGGGGGGGGGGGCAGAACACCAAGGGGAACCTTACCCCGCCCACCCCCTTTACGTTACAAATGTCTACATATAACAAGATGTCTCATATATACTCCACTTAATATGGCACATCGAATGACAGCAGTAAGACTGTATTCAATTAACCAAATAGCCGCGACGTTGTGCAACAATGGTAGGGCATTCCTTTTCACAGGTCCAATATCATAAATCTATTGCTTCAATTAATAAAAGGTTTGATCTAACAGGTTCCGCAGCTGACTTGCCTAGAACAGGAAGACCACCGACGGCATCTGATGATGCTGCGATAGCTAATATTTTCTATCATTTTGACAATAGTCCAACCAAGTCAATTCGCCGTTGCCATGTTTAAACCGGCATCATCAAATCAACTATTTTCCGATTTGTTAAAGGTCTGGTTCTAACGAAGTCATTTGGTGCGACGATAGCAATATTAAACTGAACGGCCACGTTAACCGGCATAATTGTGTTTAATGGCATGCAGAAAATCCTCATATCACTATCGAACACCATGCGAATGCCCCTGGTCTGACAGTATTGGTCGGCATGTAGTGTGATGGATTTTTTGGATCGTTTTTCTCCGATGATACTGTGAATGCAGACAACTATCTAATGACGCTGCGAAATGAATTTTATCCTAATATTCAACAGTTACCAAATATTTACAGGCTTCACATTAACCAGGATGGTGCGCCTCTTCATTCTATGATGGCTGTGCGTCGTTATAGATGGACAAAACCTACCCTAGACGTTTACTGGGGCGTTAAGGGCCTGTCGAATGGCCTGCTAGTTCTTCTGTTCTAAACTCTCCTGACTTTTTTCTATGGAGAGTATTGAAGGACAAGGTATACAAACGCAAACCACAGACCCTGTTGGGCCTGAAAGAGGCTATATCGGAGGAGCTCCCTCTTCTTGAGCCTGACATAGTTCGAATAGGCTGCCGAAGTGTGTGTTTTCGATTACAAGAATGCATTGAGCTAGCAGACGTCCAGATTCGCACTTAGGTAAGTATTATTTATCAATAACCTAAGCTATATTTGGGTGTGCTTGCATACCAAAACGCTTTTAGATATATTTGATATTTGGCGTGCTGGGTCATTACAATGCTGGGGCGTTTCATTATGGGACATATATACTGTATTACCCGCCAAAAGATATAAGGATTGTGGAATTCATGTGGACTTTCGGCTAG
The DNA here is from genome assembly GCA_030248225.1 of Trileptium ribeirensis. Lineage (NCBI taxonomy): Eukaryota > Metazoa > Nematoda > Enoplea > Enoplida > Thoracostomopsidae > Trileptium > Trileptium ribeirensis. Next base: position 19,582 of record JASANE010025461.1, on the reverse strand, counting down.
ATGTGAGAACGAGCAGAAATTTTTAGGCTAGGATCGGGCCGATTTATTCGGAAGTCGGCTCGGTTCGTTACAAATACGCATTGAATCGGCTCGGCTCGAAAAATTCGAGGATTTAAATTGGATGCGGCGGATATGGAGTAACAAATTTATATAACGATGGATGTATTCTAAGATACGTGACAGTATACTTCAGTTTTTAGCGTAAATTAACTGCTACACCAGAAAGGTTTCGCACTACTAGACTCGGGCCATATTCCTGGAACGCAAAATCAAGCCAAGTCCACGTTATTCAAAACCGAACTAAGAGCCCACTTATACCGGGCAATATTTCCAGCTTTTGACGACATTGTCCATTCCCCTGGGAGGTCCCATCATAGTTGGATTGGAAAGCAAACACACAATTTACAGGACCCTGTAATCGTTGGCGTTTGTATGTGTTACTTACAGCGTAGACGGCTGTATCATAACCAATTTCTTTTGGAAAGAGAACACGAACGCCTATTGAGCACATGAAAACTATTGAAAATGAAATTGAATTTGACTATCTAGAATAGTAATTCCAAGACAAACATGTTTTGCTTAGAATTCACGAGATTTGCCAATTTTGAAGATACAGCCCAAATTTTTAAACCATTCGCTTCAGCTCTACCAGGTTGTTCACAAAAAAGAATGACATTTTTTTTTATTTTTGGGCTGCCAATCGTACCTAAAGTTTTCGAAAAATACTTTTCTCAATATTTATAAACTATCGAGAAAAAAGGGTGACTTCTATGTATTTATATGAAAATCTAAGCCTAAAGGTAAGTCTTTAACCCATAGATCGATTTTGTTGACTTTGGCACCACTCTACTCAGCTTGCGAATAGGTCCGAATGATATATAATTTCACTTTTTTCAAGAAATTTTTTTGAAAAATTTGGTTATCCAAAGGAGACTATTGACAACCAAAAAATAGAAATTATTATACTTTTATTTTAGATCACAAAATACTGGGCAAAAACACTTGGGTCCGAACAAACATTCCACGGTTTTGGGTCGAGTGGGCAATCATGACATTATCAACGAATGCCACAGCGTTTGTTGCAGTCGAATGCGATCAACTATTAATTCACAGCCGGAAATAACTAAAAACGCCTAAAAACTCAATTATAAGCTACAATTTTGACGGCCCTGGCACCGAATGACCAAATATGAATAAGGCTTCTATTTACTGTGGCTATCTTCATAAGAACCCAACACTAGGTATTTTCGAGACCACATGTGTTGTAAAAACCAAGTTTTGTTATATGTCAAAATACATGACTACTCATGCCCAGAAATTGTCACTGTAGTTAACAGTGAACTAGATTTAAAAGGAATCCGTAAATACCAGAAAACTGGCAGCGATACTTAGTGTATTCTTAATTAAAACACGAGATTATGCAGGTTTGCAAAGCATAAGTTCCTAGAATTCTAATTTTTAGCAACCTTTAGAGCTATAAATGCAAATTCTGGAAGGTGTCTATAGCAGAAGTAGGGTTGTTACAGGCGACCGGGCACGGGGAGGGTGCGGGTTAGTTGCCGGCCCCCAAAAAATCAAGCTGAAGCGCGTCCTTCATTCTGCCCTCTCTAGATAAGCCGATTTACCAAAAATTTTTACGCCGCTTCGGGGGTTGTTGAGTAAATCTGCTTTCAGAACACCCTAAGAGCACCTTTCCCCCTAAGGTGGTTTACCATAGTTTGCCCCCAACCTCAAAATCGTTCCCTAAGGTGGTTTACCATAGTTTGCCCGCAACCTCAAAATCGTTCCCTAGTGTGGTTTACCATAGTTTGCCCCCAACCTCAAAATCGTTCCCTAAGGTGGTTTACCATAGTTTGCCCCCAACCTCAAAATCGTTCCCTAATGTGGTTTACCATAGTTTGCCCCCAACCTCAAAATCGTTCCCTAATGTGGTTTACCATAGTTTGCACCCAACCTCAAAATTGTTCCCTAAGGTGGTTTACCATAATTTGCCCCCAACCTCAAAATCGTTCCCTAAGGTGGTTTACCATAGTTTGCCCCCAACCTCAAAATCGTTCCCTAATGTGGTTTACCATAGTTTGCCCCCCAACCTCAAAATCGTTCCCTAATGTGGTTTACCATAGTTTGCACCCAACCTCAAAATTGTTCCCTAAGGTGGTTTACCATAGTTTGCCCCAACCTCAAAATCGTTCCCTAATGTGGTTTACCATAGTTTGCCCCCACCCTTAAAATCGTTCCCTAATGTGGTTTACCATAGTTTGCCCCAACCTCAAAATCGTTCCCGGGTGCCTGGGTTGTTACACCCCTAAGCCACATTTACCCGCCTCTTCTCCAGATGCAGCACTCTCCACCGTGTGCTCCGAATGCACGCAGAAAATACTAGCAGTTATGATCAAAATTACACAAAATTGTGAAGAATAATCGGGGAAACTGGGAAAATGTTTCAGTTTATGTGTTCTAGCGGCCTCGATGTAGTTTATAAATCTACACTTCGTCTTATTTCTACTTTGAAATCATCTTTCTTGCCTGTTTTGCATTATGTAAACTTTATGATATTATTTCCAAGCGGATATGCGGAATGGACTAGCAAATTTAACTGAAGCAACTTTTAGTACGATACTACACAGTTTGTGCGTGTACATGATCACACATTTGACAGCACGGACTTCCACTCATGAACGAGAACTGTTGAATGATCATTAAAAATTGAAATCGATTAACAGTTCGATTTAGGATTTTTGGTATCACTTGTAAGAAATTGCAGATATGGTGAAATCTCTAATTTGTGGTGTCATAAGTTACCTGAGGACATTAAAACTGTCTGTTATTTTTAAAGTTTTTTCCAGTGGACCCCGGATTCCAGTTTTATGATAAATGTAATCCAAAAATTTAAACGAATTTAAAATCCAAACCCGGCGATAAACGTATCGTTTACCCCACACATGATATTAATTTTATGTTCAAGTTGCTTTAAACTTATCTGATTCCTCCAGAGCCTTTCACTAAAATCAATCAATAAATTAATATACATGGTGAAATTATGCCTTCAAAACTGTAACAATTGGCACTGCAGAACGATGCTTAACTCTATAACTCTAAGTCATAGTCTCGAAAGTGTTTTGAAAATTTGTCACATGCTGTGTTAAATAGGAACCGACTTCGTGAGCTGTCACTTGTTATTCCTTAACGAAAATCAGTAAGATTTCATCAATTATTCCTGCTGTAAATCAGCATAATTAAGTTAAAGGCATCAATATGCTGAAAGTTGTTTCCTGTTAACTTTTTCGAGCCCATGACTGACAACATCCAAATAATTTTGGCATTATTGTGTTCGATCTAAGCTTATCGCTCAATCATTAGACGGTATATCGAGTAATATGTGTCCTATTTACAAGTATTAAAATAGATACCACAACCTTTATGGCTGCTGAAGATAGCCTTGTATGAAAAAGTAGCCACAGTGCAAATGGCCATTGTGCCCCAAAAACAAGCAAAGAACTAGGTTTGCATAAGACTATATGTATACTTAAATTGGTTCAATTTTATACAAGTCTTAGACCCAATAACACTGCCATAAAGCATGAATATAGTGGGAATTATACCAGGTATTTCACGGTGTTTACCATACATTTTCGTGGTTAATAACGCGTTGCCCCGTACGTTTTACTGTTGCGACTTTAGTACAGGTAGTTAATTCATGATGGATCCACCAGATTTTGTTTTTGCGTCGACAATACACTCCGCACGGTTAACAATGTATACGTTTATCAAGAAATTTTTTTTGAAAATTTCCGGTACGCGCAGAATCCATTGCATAAAATTTTTGGGCCACGCAACAAGAGAATCTGCAATATAAGAACATTGCTCTTGACTCGTTTAAATTTAGCCTATTGTCAATTCTACAAGTGTATTACAAAGGTAGATGAAGTTTTTTATTTCTAAATCAAGAATATTTTTTTGCTACAACTGCCTTGGAAAGCAGCAGACCAAGCAGAGCTTCACGTTTTCACCGAGTGAAAATTCTGGTGATATCTTAAGTGGGAACAAAACGTTAATTTTAGACACATTCGAAGCACATGTAATTTAAAGGCGCTTTGGTCGGTGAATCCCAAACTATAGCGAAATTTTATTTATTTAATTATTTGAAAGACGCCTTCGAAGACTAGATACTCTTAACTGCCGCTGGACCTTTAAACATGGTGAAAATGCCGCGTTTTTGTGTTAAACTAATATTGTATTACACAGAGACAACCCGTATTTCTTAGTAAAGGTACCCGTTCGTCTAGTTTTGTCAGAGGCAAGACTCACTTCTAGATCATACCTTATGGTTGCTAATATATGGGAAATTATTGCATATCGACCTGTTAGTATTCAACATTTGTACCTGTGTCTTTTTGTTTAATATTTTAAATAACAAATACAGTTGAGTTTTCAAGGTAGTTGGGAATTCGCCTCTATGTAATAAAAACCATATTTATAAAAGAATGAGGAAAATTCGTTTGGATCGCCGGCGTAGTGCCTCGGACACTGTCTAAAGTCATAACAGCACAACTAGCAGACCATACCTTTGCTGCAAATGGCATAATGGGTTGTTTTTCTTTTCTATAAAGTTCTGGACAGTATTAACTCGAGTTAGTGCAGTAAAGGCCCAGCGATGACTGGGAATGTATCATTTCATGCTTAGTATTGCTCACTGCCGTCATTGGAAAATATTCTATGTTCTCTGGTCATCAGCTAAGAAATTGCAGGCGAATAAACGATGTGCAGGTTTATGTTTTAAATAGCTTAAATTATCAATCGAAATGGGTTCGGCGTCCAGCGTTTATGGTCCGAAGGAGAAAGTGGCTGCAACCAAGTACGTGAACAAACGCCTGGAAGCAGCCGACATGGTTGTGTTCATAGAAATGCACCGTGGAAAGCCGTTTGGAGCTACCGATCAAGTCTTAGACATACTGGAGCCATGGGATCCAGCAGTCGTCGACGTGTCGAGCGATCACAAATATCCCACAAGCGTTTTCATCGAAATTCTGAATGAACTTCCCGGATCTATGATGAGCTGTGGAGTTAGTTTTTCCGTTATATTTTAGGGCTGCCAAAAACTTGAATGCTACCTGTACAAACTTGACTGTTCGACTGAGCAAGGCCATGCTCACACTGCGTTCGCTTTTCAATCTTATCCCATCCAATTCGATCCCAAGCAATATAGAGTGTTTAGACTGCAGCCGATCCAATTTTATCGCTTTCTAACGGCATGGTGCCTTGCAGAAAAATATACGAGCCACACAAAAAATAGAAACCAAACCGTTCATGATTGTTCCTACGAAATGATGCTATTAAGTGCGCTGTGTGTTGAAATAGCTGCCAAGATAGCTATATTTGGCATTTTAAAGTGATACGTTGCATGTTTTGAGCCATACTTGGCGAACCCCAACCAGGATAACACAAGATAGTGGGACCGCTTGGGGCAACAAATGCCCAGAAATATCGCAACAAACATTTGGGTTTGTTAATTGGTTACAGTTCGGCTTTCATAAACGTTCATTGGATCATTACGATTGATTCATTTAGTCCAAACAATAATGTCACTTACAAAAGTATGATGAACAAGCAATCATCTCTTGATCAGAATGAGAATATTAACAAAACCAAATCAGGATTTTACAAGTTTAGAGATTGTTTGAACCACATATGTTTTCACCCAATTGTGCCATAAACTAATACCAGATGACTCTTGGTGGAACTTACTTTTCCGCACGCCATGATGCAATCTGGACGCTTTTAATACTTGTAAATTAGACTAGGTATGTACCATTCAATGAATGGGCAACAAGTTGACCACAGTTTTAGGACCCAATGTTGCCCGATATGATCAGACCACCGTTTACCCGATGTTGCCCGATATGATCAGACCACCGTTTTCCCGATGTTGCCCGATATGATCAGACCACCTCCAGTCATCTCTGATCCTTCAATCGTCCCTTCAACGCTTGAACTAAACAATCAAAAGTATTGATGAAAGCATTGCATTGTAGCGCTTTTCGTTGAAGGATAACAAACTTGTCTTGGTTAGACAGATGGTCGACTTCTCATTAGGTTCTAAGACGGCTTGCGCATCTTTAAAATATTAGAAAAGGATTTCGGTGCCTTGGCTAAACATTGAACGTGAGAGTAAAAGGGCGTTTACTAGTCAAACGTTCTGCTCCAATTTTGAACTCAAAGTTTAAATCAAATTTTTATCTAAAATTGATCAAAATCTGACTGTTAATTTGTACTATATTGCAAATCACTATGATTTAAAATTGAAGTCAAATTTGGGCTAAAAGTGTTTCACGCATTATTCTTCTTCCTAACGCAATGTGCAACCCTATTCTTCTTCTTCCTGGTTGGCTAATGCAATGTGTTAGAAAAGTGTGAACAGTGTTTCCAAGTATAAATTGACCTAAAATGCAAAAAGCTTCCTAATTTTGTTTAAAATTAGAGCTTGATAAAAATATGATCAAAGCTTAAGCTCAAAATTTGAGCAAAATGTTTGGCGTGTGAAGGCACCTTTAAGTAATGTCTATGTAGCAGATCATTGCGGTTTGACGATTTGGTTTCCGTGACATATATATTAAATGGCTACTTATTCGGTTTCCAAGATATATATTAAATGGTCGCACAGGTGGACCATTTGATCCATCGGCGAAAACGATCCTTCCTTTGATGAGTTGTGATTTTAGCATCCAGTATATTTTCCAGCATGTGCACTAGCTATGTTATTATGCGCCGCAATACGAGGAATATAACTTCGAAGCAATTTCTGTTGCTTACTTTAGATGCCACAAATATACGTTCATGGCAAATTCTACGGTGGCGCGAAGAGAATCATCGACGACAGCCAACGCGATCACTTTGGCCTTGACTACGAGTTCGAAAAACTGGGTCTCAGCAAACCTCAAAGGTCAATCGAACACAACGGTATCGTTCAGCCGAATGGAGGTCTGCCGAAATTTGCAAAACGTGAAAGCTCAGTGCTGAGCATTGCCGACATACGAGGCTCCAAAATTCAAGCCATTCGTCGCAACAGTCACACCGGCAGCATGTCCCTGTTTCGAGCTATATCATTTTCGGCCAAGAAGCGAGCGTCAGTTGTTGCTGGTCAACACTAAGCGCATGATTAACGACGAAATGTTCAGAAGAATCGAAACCAGTTTTCAAAATTGAAAAACAAATTCATTGCTCAGATTTAGTCGAGCTGTGTATTATATAAGTGTCAAACATTTACTAAGATATTATGTGAGTAGGAATCACAACGTTTTTCAAGTCTTGTGATAGCATTGTGTATTTTTATTTATCCACAAACTCCTTCAATACAAACATCGATAGCGAGTTGGATGGCATCTGAAATATAAACAAGTCAAAGCAAATACGGCACAAGGAAGCCTTGATAAACTACGAAAACAGTTTTGCCCAAGCGTTCTCGTTTGCCATGGGTTGATACTGTCTTTTTCAGTCACTTATTTCCACTACCGTCGGGCCTTTCGTGCACTACGTTCCAGGAAAATGCTTACGGTTTGTACCAAAACCACAGATAAGGATAGTTATCATAAAAATCGTACCTGATTTTGCATGTAGTTATCATAAAAATCGTACCTAATTTTGTATCTAGTTATCATAAAAATCGTACCTGATTTTGCATCTAGTTATAAAAATCGTACCTGATTTTGCATGTAGTTATCATAAAAATCGTACCTGATTTTGCATGTAGATATCATAGAAATCGTACCTGATTTTGCATGTAGTTATCATAAAAATCATACCTGATTTTGCATCTAGTTATCATAAAAATTGTATCTGATTTTGCATGTAGTTATCATAAAAATCATACCTGATTTTGTATCTAGTTATCATAAAAATCGTACCTGATTTTGCATGTAGTTATCATAAAAATCGTACCTAATTTTGTATCTAGTTATCATAAAAATCGTACCTGATTTTGCATCTAGTTATCATAAAAATCGTACCTGATTTTGCATGTAGTTATCATAAAAATCGTACCTGATTTTGCATGTAGATATCATAGAAATCGTACCTGATTTTGCATGTAGTTATCATAAAAATCATACCTGATTTTGCATCTAGTTATCATAAAAATCGTACCTGATTTTGCATGTAGTTATCATAAAAATCGTACCTAATTTTGTATCTAGTTATCATAAAAATCGTACCTGATTTTGCATCTAGTTATCATAAAAATCGTACCTGATTTTGCATGTAGTTATCATAAAAATCGTACCTGATTTTGCATGTAGATATCATAGAAATCGTACCTGATTTTGCATGTAGTTATCATAAAAATCATACCTGATTTTGCATCTAGTTATCATAAAAATTGTATCTGATTTTGCATGTAGTTATCATAAAAATCATACCTGATTTTGTATCTAGTTATCATAAAAATCGTACCTGATTTTGTATCTAGTTATCATAAAAATCGTACCTGATTTTGCATCTAGTTATCATAAAAATCGTACCTGATTTTGCATGTAGTTATCATAAAAATCGTACCTGATTTTGCATCTAGTTATCATAAAAATCGTACCTGATTTTGCATGTAGTTATCATAAAAATCGTACCTGATTTTGCATGTAGTTATCATAAAAATCGTATCTAATTTTTTATAACTACACGTCACTCTTTTGGTAATGAGCCCAAAACCGGTGTATAATTGCTGTGTAGTTTTGTGAACTGAAACACTGTAGCAAGTGAAAGCTTATTAGACATGCCGCAAATATATACGCTACTTAAAAGTATCAATACATGTATTGCGGTAGTGATCCCATTGCGGTTCCGGATAGTACTTATCGGAATGGAAGTTCCTGACCCAGAAATGCCCAAATTTTAGCTCCAACTCTAGTATCTACATACGGTTTGTCACTTGTGGTAAAATGTGGCTGGGATCACTGTGTACGATGTCATGCAGTTTACTTACTGTGATTGAACGAGAAATGAATCACCTTCAAAACGGAATGGTACATGCTCATAGAGCGTACGGGATTGCCTCTGTGAGGCTCGGACACCCACTCGTCGTTAAGTGCGGGACCCATGGCAGTCGTTAGCTTGGACTAAAATTAAACTTATTTTACAACTCGCAAAGCCAGCTACTTTCGTTGGGTCAACAGCGAAATTGGAAATACTAGAAAATCTCTTTTTGTCACCGCTTTACTGGTACGCCAGCCCAAAAACTCGCGGATTCCAGCTGTTAGGGCGCAAACATCGATTGGTGGCCAAGATTGCAATTAAATCATACACATTGCGTGTTGTAGTACCTGCTGGAGGTAGGAACGCCGCGTGAGATGATAAATATTCCTTAAATGAGTCGAATGATATATACCAATATTTCAGCTGGTCTTCAAAACAGATCCAATGGTTGACTACCAAACTAGTTTTAGCTTAAATAAGGAAACACCTGGCCGGAAAAGCCAGAATTTCCTTAATCGATCTGAATGGCTCTCAGTCGCTGTGTTTTAAAACAATGAGATATCTGAGATATATACAGCTACTTCACAGAATTTCGTTGCAACTAGTAATTTGTTTGTAACAAGTAGCTCCATAACGTAAACCATTTAAATAGTTTTATTAATGTATCTTATACAGTCACAGATCTAGCAATTTACATCAAGCGATAACTGCATTGGCACTAATATACTAAAACAATTTATGGTCTGAAAAACAATAAATGATTTTGGATATCGATATTTATTGACGAAATTCATCGCAAGACGTCCATCAACGTCATCACTTGACAAAGCCATGACCATGAAGGGACTAGAAATTCACCGTTAGCCGATTTGCTTCAATTTGAGGCAAGGTTTACTAGACTCACACATATACAAGTTCTTGCAGTGGCCGAGTCTCGAAGTGAACGTTGACAAGTCGCTTCAACAAGATCCTCTCGGCCTGCAATCATCAGAATCTCAGGTCGGTGGTCAAGGAAGAGGCAAGAAATATTAATACCAAGTTAATTTTGATTTTATTTTTGTCGTCACTTTTCCCGGGGGTCGTACCGTTAAACTGGTACAAAAACTCAGTGCGGGTATTCGGGAGAGGCGACAGTTGCTCTTCAGGCGCATATAAGAACGTCAGCTTTAGGCTTTGTATTCAAGAGCAGCATGCAGTGTACAAAAGTAAAGGTTACTTTGGCGATGTGCTGAAACCCTTTCGAATGATGCGCAGAACGACGAAATTTTTGAGGGACATTTTCTGTGCCAAGAGAAAATAGAAATACGACCGAACAGTCGGAGGTGGTTTATGAAGACCAACATAGTTGTTTTTCACCTCTACATTCCACACATCCGTTTCATGTGATAATAGGTCCAAGCTGCTGAACCAACTTGAAAACGACTTCAAAACACCGCCAAATTGCTTACATTTCACCTTACTTTTTGTAGTCTTTGGCTAAAAACTACCGAAAACGCAGTTGTAAGCCGCCTGTAATTGGGTTGTGCCACACAGATATTCAACTCTTTTCCAAGCCTGTTTCTTTTACCTGTTTGCAAATTATGCATATGCTGGTTTGGAAAATTACCTTGCCACTAGGTTACTACAATAACCGGGTCACCGCGTCACTACCATGAAACGGTCAGCGGGTCACAAAATGGTGACTCGTTTTCATCTCTGAGCAGTACAAATCGTAACGAAGAACAAGGACTAATATGAGACTTTAGAATACAGTTTTTGCCCAATCTATCCGCACTGAAGTTGCCTGATTAAAAACACCCACTGAGCACCCGAAAATTTTTTGAGCTCTAAAGATTTAAATTCTGGGTCCAATGCTGCAATAAATAATAACATTCGTCTACTACGACCAGCTGCACAATCGGTTTTACCGTTGACTGATTGCAAGCGTATGTTGAAATAAAACCCAGTCCATGAATTTAATATATTTTCAAGCGTTGCTAATTTGCGGGAGTTTTGACCATTTCCCGGCCGTTTACAAAGCCAGGGTTGCCCACGCTTTATTCAGCGTTTTCTTAAGCAGTGGGCATTCTGCTTCCTTTTCGGCTGCAAAGCCAGACCTTAAATGGAATTTCGCAAGGCAATCCTCATTTCTCTTTCAAAATACGCTTCGAGTTCCACACTTTACACTAGTAATAAAATTGCAACGCAGCACTCTAATATAATCTACAGCATTTGCCCGGACATACAATGAGCCTGGCCTGCTATTTCCGAACTGGCTGAACCTGCCAAAATCGCAGTAATATTTTATGAAAGATGAGCCTCAACTAAATTTTTCTACCTTAAGATCAGGGAATAACCGGAACCAAAATTTACCGGAACCGGAACCAGCAACCGGAACCGTCCATTTAAACCGGATCCGGAACCTGGTCTTCGAAATTTATATATAGTAAAAACGGATGATGGAAGAAATGAAGGTATAGTGGATTTAAAATGCGTTAAAAATAACTTTTACATTAAACTTAATGTTCTGCGATGGTATTATTGCCTTTCTGAAACTTTAAAGAGACTGAGGAAGCTAATAATGTTTATTTATCGATCAAATATGTGGATTTTTGGACACCCAGAGCAGTTTAAGCTTGCAGCGTAGAATACATACTTTCGCTGTCTCCAGTCGCCACCCTTTACTACACATACGTTTGTTACATGTTCTTCTGTAGGAAACTTAAAATTATTGGTTTATATGATTCTAAGAGAAAATAATATATAGAAGGTAATTTTCTGATCAGTGGTCAGAGACACTGTTTAGGCTAGCGTTGGACAAACAGTGCCCGTCAGTTAGATCATAATGATGATAACTTTCTAATCAGAATGCTATAAATGAGACACACTGTGATGCTGCTCGCACAGTTTCAATAAATACAGTTCATTGCCAAGAAAGCAGTTTCCAGCTGCGTTGCAGATAACGTTAGTTTACTTCAATTTAGACTGATTTACCAAGTTTACAAGCGCACTGGCAGGTGCTTGACGCAATTTATGTTAGCCAAGCATATATTAAGTACTTCTGCGTAAGCCATACTCTGTTACCGAGTTGGACCGGTTTAATTCAAACGTATCCCACAAACTTCTGGATGTGTAAAATAGCTGTTACAAGCATCGACCTGGCTTTGATTTAACAAACTCCTGCAGGTTATTATGAAAAATTCCTGCTCAAATTATGTGCCCTACTTACGTTTTACACGGCAAATTGATTAGTTAATATTTTCTTTTGCTTGGTTGTATTGGAGCTTGATCATTGTATAATATATATTACATATGTTTGGATTACAGGATAAAGCAAAAACGTGGAAAATTTCAAACAAAATTTTTAAACCGGAATTCCGGTTCCGGTATGGTTTTTGCCCTTTGCCGGAACCACAACCGGAACACGATTTTCGCCGGAGCCGGAATTCCGGTTACTCCCTGCTTAAGATGAACTATTATCGTGTCAAATAAGGTTCCTTTCAAGACAGTCCCAATTCTACAAGTCATCGTTAGCTTACATGCCTCGTCATCCCCATTATTTGGCTGTTTATTTCCATTCGTCGTGCGAGGAACAAGGAAAACATGGACATTTCACCGCTTTGTAAAGGCTGTAAACCAAGACAACTCCCAAATTTAGTTGACGAATAAAACTGAGGCTAAAAGTAATCGGCGCCTATGTACAACAAAGACTATAGAAACAATTGGTGCAACGTACAATGCTAAAAACAACACAACCTCGTCTAAAACGGCGCATATATAAGTTATGTTTACAACTCAAAAACGGTTAACAAAGACTTCGCTACACACAACATTGGTTTAGAGAGCGCTTACAGTGAATCCGCTTGGGACGAACCAAATTCTCTACATTTTACTATATCTGCCTTTATAGACAGTTTGGCAGAGACCAAGCAAACATTTCACTATAAGCACACTGTACTCTATACGGGATACAAGACTCATAATGTAAACAGCGCACAACTTGCTGACATCATTCCCGAAAGGCTATTTGTTTGGTTGGTACGCGAAACATCAGCCCACCAAATACGCTTCGTAAGACACCGACGCAGATGGTTAACACCATCTGTCACAATGGATAAGTCTGTCGTTTGATCCCCGATCTTTAGCCCAGACTGCCGCATAAAAACTCGCCTGTGAATACTCATCTTTGATAGTACTCAATCACGCTTAATAAGGGCTTAAAAATTTATTATTGGAACGGAGCAAGCGAAGCCAGCGGTGTTTTCACTGAGGCCGCTGACGAAAAAATCGGGAATTGTATTTTTGTGCTCTCAGGCATCTTGTATAACTTTTTATTCGATAGCAAACGTGATCCCCATGTGCCCTTTAGGTGAACGTAAACAGTTCCGATCTCTTCCGGATCAAAACGGGAAAGAACAGGTCGCTAGAGATTTGCCAAAGCTGACAATATTTGCAACTCCCAATCTCTCGAATACAAGGTTCGCATCTAAAACAGAGAAACATCTTTTGCTGAGCACCATTCCATGGGCCTCATGGGCCCCAATATGGCTTATCAACCCTTTGCCGGCAAAATATAATTTTCTAATTTAGGCATGTTATTCCGTGCTTTACCTATACATCGAGTGCCCAGGTTATCAAACAAGCTGAACACGACGCTTTTGTTTTCTAGAGTACAGGTGGACCATATTATACCTTTTCACGGGTTTTCAATGGTTTTAGGTCACCGAACGAATTTTCAAAACAGATGTTTTCATTTGTTTGGATACGTTACTGATTGCAGGGCATCAACAATGGTTATCTATATACAGATTTATTTTGCATGCTGAATACGATGGCTGAGTTATATAGAAACCACCACATATATTTCACGTCTTTTCAGACGTTTTCAGTCTATTCAGGGTCAATAAACCCGATTTCCTGAATATAGCGTGTCTTCTGTAGGTTACTTATGTACTGCGCGCAGAGCACAACAATTGTCTATATAAATTTTTTCAGTAGACAGAAAGCCACGGTTCGATTATATACAAACCAGCACGAATATTTCATGCCTTTTCAAGCGCTTTTAATGGGTTTATGCGGCGATCACGTTATAATGTCCCCGCTGTTACAAACTTTTGGCCCCCTGTAGTCGCGACCCTACCGTATAAAACGTCAGGGTGATACCCATACTGTAAACCAATTGCCGAGGGTGTACGACACACCCCTAGCTGCTACATTTTTCTTGACACTGTCGTATACACACTTAGCTACCAATTTGGCGCGAATTAACTATAACGGACACCATCTGTAGCTAATATGCTTTATTAGTCAACTGTCCTGTATAGTTTTTCTAAATTCTTGATATTTGTATCTAGCCCATATGAACATTGCTTAAATAATTCCGAATATTTTCAATAAAACTGTCAGAAGTCCTGGTGTGCCCGACACTGTCGAGAAATGGTAATACGCGTAACTAGCTACCTTTGAAAAATTTTATTAAAAACATGTGGGTGCCTGCGACACCCTGTTGTCAACAGTGTGCCTGACACTGTGTGGCGTACATAGGATCCAAACGTTGGCGACATTATAACGTGAAGGCCGCATTAGGTTCACAGAACCCGATTTTTAGAATATCATCTTAGTAATCTAATATCGTCTTCAGGTTATCTATTGCTAATATCGAATATCGTCTTAGTAATCTAATATCTAAAGGTTATCTATTGCGCACAAGGCACCAAGAATGGCATACATGTAGGTTTTTGGTACGCTGAATACGATGGTTTGGTTATCTAGAGACCAACACAAATACTGCATTCGTTGCCAGTCGTTTTCGATGAGTTGAGGATCCTGGAGGTTATAGGGTTTTCAATGACTACAGGGTTACAGAGATTCTACTGTGGTATATTTATCAAACACAGCTTGTTCCATTTGATTACTCAGAATGATAATTTATTGATGAAACCACGCTGGCTGCGTTTGACCTCTCGCGTGCGATATATCGGGTTAGTTGGCCAACTAATATAGAACCTACAAAAAGTAAAAATTCTGCTAATCCATCTTCAATGTTTTTCAGGTTTGTCGGCAAAGCATGTGTGTTATTCACAGTTTATAGCCATTTGCGGGTTCTTCAGGTTTTATCAGCCCTTACTCATTCTCTACAGAGCCGCAATCGTCCTACACTTAAAAAGCTATAACAAGAAGAACCTTAACTACAAAACGAAGCAATACAAAGAAAATTATTTGACTCATTGATATTCAACTACACCAAAACAATAATGATTGAATTCTGACTGAGTGAGTGGAACGAAGAATTCTCGCTAGCTGGAATAGTGGCGAAATTTACGAGTAACCCGCAACAATATTGAATAATCAATATCGTTGCGGATTTTTAGGCTAAAACGCATAAGTCAACCCTGTCTGGGGAAATTCCAGTGAGAGCTCCTTTAAAAGCTTGAAAATACTGTACGTGCCTCGTTCCAACATCTTCACACCGAAAAATGGGCCGAAAGTGCTTGGTACACGTCGCAAGGTCTAACCAACTCTATATAATGGTGCATTAGGAGTACCTAAACCGATGTCAGACGGTAACTATTTGATGTAGCTGTCATAATACTTGTCACCAAGTAATTCAATAAAACAATATAAAAATGACTTGCAGGAACAAAATGTATAAAAAGTACAAACGAATAGATATTGGAAGATCATATACAAGCGAATAAACACCTCAATCGTACTAGTGAAGCTTGCCGAAGATTACTCTAAATCTCAACCACCGCATTTTATGAACCCGACGTGTCCGGAAGCTCTGCTATATTCAAAACAACTGGCTGGTTAAGCCCAAAACCATTGAGTTCATTTAGTTGACCTTAAATATGACAACCCGTTGTGGGATAACTTGCAATACATAACCAAACAACTCCTAAACTCCTAAAAAGTAATGGACTCTGGATACGATAATCGCATTTCCTCCGTTCGCTCCGGATAGATAAGAGTGCTACACCGACAACAATCCTGTTCCATTGCACCAACAAGAGTTTAGCGCAATATTTACTGCACTCAATGTGAGGCTCGAGATGCCCTGACCCCCAGTTTCTGGGGGGGGGGGGGGTAGCTCGGATCCTCCAGTTTTTGGGGTGGTCGGTAGATAAGCAGCTGCCTATAAACCGACCTCCCCCGTTTTTTGGGGTGGGGGGACGGACCTACCCCTCCCTCAAACTGCTCGAACCACTCAGAAACTGGGGGTCAGGCTGAAAACGCCGGCGACATCAAACACGGGCTAATACATGAGTGCAGGGAAGTGTCATACTGTTCCCTAATGCACTATTGATAAAACTAAGTCAAATCCTATAAAATAAAAGTATGCGTTGAGAAACCATTTTCTAGCATTCATTTCCACAAATCTCGGGATTAGAAAATTTGGGTGTAAAATTTTCCTGGGTCCCCGGTTCCTGGTAAAACATCCCACTATTGAATAGCTTTCAATAAACGAAAATATGAGAAAAACAGGATAAGAAGCGTTTCACAAAGAACCAAGATACGTAACTGCTGTTAGTTTCTGGGAGAGTCGATAAAAGATAATAAAATAACCGGAATAAATTTATAGCAACAAAAGTGGATTACATGACAATCAACAAAGTCTACGGCCAAACCGGGAAAACTACCGGTAGCCCACGTGCGTTCTTGGAGAGTATCCGTCTGAAATGACCACCGCCCGTCAATTTCCGACATTTACTATGAAGATCTGAAAGAAGCCAACAGTTGTCAATTCTGGTGTCAACTGGGAAGGACCACATTGGCATCCAGAGTGAAGCCGAAAACTAAAACGAAACACTGACTCGCTCTTCATAAAGTACTTTCGTGACCGGTGAGGACGTACAGGTTAGACGAAGCAGTGAGATCGACTGTCGGTCTGCTTTCGAGAATGACCACACTGAAACATTATATATCACTTTTGTATATGACGGGCATTAACAATTGCAGCAAATTAGTATTTCACACTTTATGCAAAATGCCTGAACCCAGCTAATATAAAGTTCCGACCAAGCATAATTATAGTGCAATAGAAAACTATCGAAACTGAAAGCGATGGAAATTTCGTCCAGTTGAATCAAAAATTTATCCAACATGTCGGCCCATTTTTAGTAACTATTTCTCGCAGTGGCTCCAGCACATCACTGCATGTTTTTGCTACTCAATAATAATTGGTAGTCGAACAATGGAGTGAACGATGTAGTTAAACACTTTTAGTTGCCCATACGACCCCAGCTATCGTAACCTCGAGGGCAGAAGTAGATTGTTCATTTTGGCCGGGGAGGCCACTTTTAGGATGCGATTGAACGTGGCCCCCAACATCCCAGTTTGAGCATGCCGCTCTTTCTAATGATGCGCTGTTCCTTCCTGAGTCAGGTAATGCTGAGTCGAGTTTGACTCAGGCCAACTCTGACATTCTGAATGCCACCGCCTCGAATTTGTTGTCAATGCCAACGTTGTATCGGGCAGTTGCACTATTTTTATATCATTTTATTTACCGAAATTGTCGCTAGTTTTTATCTTTTGATTGTTTTTTGTTATTATTTATTCGATTCACGAATTAGATTCTATTGATCAAGTGTAAAACCGAAGGGCGTAGGTAGAAATTTGAACAATTTTCAACCAAACATTTCCAACTAAATGAAAAACTATTTCAGACACCTATGTGTAAGAAGATCTTTCCGGGAAGACATGTTCCCACCTTCCCATGTGTTATAGGACGGTAGAGTTACAGCAGTTGGATCAGCTGTGGAATTATATATGATATTGATTAGAAATATGACCGACAATTGGGTAACTCATTGGTTACACAATTATTGTCACAGCTGACATAGCATTTGTCGTCCAGCCGAAAAAGGCATCACAGTCATTTGATGCTCAATTAATGTCCGCTAGCACCGCAGGGTAATAATTTTAATGTGATATCATAGTCTGGAAGCATATCAAATGGCTCAGAATCTGCTGAATGACGATAATAAGCTACACCCGATAGCATATGGAAGCAGGCTTTTACAAAAAGCAGAACGAAATTATACGGTTACTGAGTTAGAAGCATTAGCTGTGGTATACTTCATGAAGTATTTCCGAAATTATATTTATGGTCAAAAGATAACTATAATAACGGATCATTCAGCTTTAAGGTGGCTCTTAACAAATAAAAATGCTTCTGGGCGATTACAACGTTGGGCCCCATCCCTTACCGAATTCGACTTTACCGTCGAACATCGGTCAGGTAAAAAGATGGTCCATGTAGAAGCATTGTCTCGAGCTGATTACAAAGGGGGCAAAATAGAAACTGAGCAACCTCACGAAGAAAACATTAAATTTGCATATGCAATCACAACAAAAACCAATAACAACGATACTCCTAAGTCTACAGAGGATCCAGACGATCATAACCGAATCGATTTTAAGTCTAAGCAAGAACAAGATCCTGAGTTAAGTCTCTTAAAACGTTATATCGAAAATAGTGAGCGTCCCACAGACACCTCACTAGCTGCGCATTTTGCAGCAGTGGAACCAAGGTATGTGGTTAATGATAGAGTACTGTATCATCATTACCCAATGCCGAAGAATAGACAAGGAATTATTCTGGAACAACTTGTTGTTCCGTTCTCTATGAGACAAGAGGTGATGTCAGCCCATCATGATGATGTAGTTGGCGGAAACCACCTAGGAATTCTTAAAACTTACCAAAAGTTATTTCCTAAATATGATTGGGATGGCATGTACCGAGATGTATCAAATTGGGTAAAATCATGTTTGGAATGTTCCAAACGAAAGCCGGGACCCCCGCGTCCTAAAGCCCCATTACATCCCATCCCCGCGACAAGGCCAAACTATACATATCATGTAGACGTCTTAGGACCCTTACCACAAACTTATAATGGCAATAAATATGCTGTTATATTCATTGATCGGTTTACTAAATATCCCGAAGCTATATGTACGCCTGATCAAAAGGCTACAACAATAGCTAAGTTGTTCATGACTGAAGTTGTGTGCCGGCATTCGGCACCATATGAACTGGTTAGCGATAATGCTTCGAACTTTCGGAGTGAGCTAGTGGAACAAATCTGTCGGTTAACCGGCACTCGAAAGGTGTTCACGACTCCATATCGTCCTCAGACGAACGGTATCGTTGAAAGGATTAATAGAACATTAATGAATATGGTTTCGCAATATGTAGACGTGGCACAGCGAACATGGGACGAATTTGTCCCGTTTGCTTGTTTCGCGTACCGCGTCAGCATAAATGAATCAACTAGCTTAAGTCCGTTTGAAATGGTCTATGGGAGGGTACCGAGATTGCCCATAGACAATGTTCTCCCCATTTCAAACTTGGATTATTTAGATGAAGAAGATTATTTTAGAGACTTACAATTATATCTTAAGAGCGCATGGGAGGTTGCTAATGAGAATATTCTCAAAGCGCAATTACGCATGAAGGAGCTGCATGACCGCAAGGCAGCACCCGTTGAATATTGGGTGGGCTAAAAGGTCATGTTACATGTGCCGTTTAATTAACAAGGCAAAACTAAGAAGTTAGCTCAACCGTGGCATGGGTTGTATGAAATTGCTGAGATCATACTGCCGGATGGATGTCGTCTTACACTCTATTAGTAACCCAAAA
>JASANE010025460.1:0-13593 GCA_030248225.1 Trileptium ribeirensis | reverse complement strand
CATTTGGAAACAAGAGATGTCAGGGATATGGGCCGTAAGTCGTCACATTTAGGAGTAGAGCCCACTTTTTTCGGAATTGGAGTAACATTTGACTCCAACCACGAAGATGAGATGTAGCCAGTTTCTAAAGATTTACGGAATAACAGAAAGAGGGGGTCTGCTCAGTTATAGCGCACATGATTTCAGTATCGTGCCGTGAATTCCGTCGGGACGGTCGCCTTGAATGGAGCGATCTGAGTAGTTTCTTGCATATGGTTTGGCAAGAGAAGGCTACAGAACGGATATCAGTGGGGTTCCAGACCTGTTGAGGGGGCAGGCAAATCGTCGGACTTGGGCTCATCGGTGAAGAAGGTAGTTATAACGTCATTGATAGTCGACGCAATGAACTGTTTGTCATTGATCAGTTGACCATCGGGACCCAGTAGGCAGCTCAGCCGGTTTATTGGCTTCAGAAACAGTTTGCTATACTTGTAAAACTCCTTTCCGTTCTTGGACAGCCGGCGTGGCAACGATATCTCGTGAAGTCTCCTTGCAGTAGCTGAACCACGTTTGACATCTTGGGAAGCGCGCGTGTATTCGGTTTGGTAGCATCCTAGGCCAGTTTCCCGCCATTTGGCCCAGCGGCGTCCGCGTACGATTTTTCCTCTCGAGACGATAGGGTTGCGCTCCCAAGGCGCCGCAGAGGTACGCTTGTAACGAGTAGAGGTTCCTCTCAATGGGACGTAAAGACTGACGGTCTGGTTATACTTAGCCAAAACAAGCGCCCGAGGGTATACTCACGTGCTTCCGTCCCGACTATCTCCACGGGGTAGTTCTCAATTACGGTTATTCATTTTGGAACCCTAAGTGGAGGGTGTCGGAGCTCAATCTTTTTCCACGGCGGTGTAGCTCTGTGCTTACGCGACGCTCCGACCCCCAGCACTACTATAACACACAAAGAATATAGTTAGGCCACCAATTAATGTACTAGTAGCTGGGGCGCGCGAGTTCGTGGTCTGGGCGAACCAGGGAAGTGGTGATAATAAATCCTGGTGTCTTTTGATGAACGGCACTAATAGCTCAATGAGTTACCAAATAAGTTGTATCACGCTCTGTGTTATCGCGTCCAACAACAGCCAACGAGTAATAATAGTTTATTTACCATATGACGAAGGGTTGTTCGTATACACGCACCTAGCACGTGGTACCTGCGCATAGAAACACGGTATTCTAGTCTGAATATACAGGGGCTCTACCACTTTAAACCACTCATAATGTAAACTATTCAACGAAATATTACTGCGCAGGAAGAATCTCAAATTGCAATAATGCGTTCGGACACTCTACGATATTAACACTCGTGACACATCATTTTGAGTCCGTAATACACGTCAGTACCACGCCAAATAAATAATAAAATACGGCAGGTTCGAATCACATAACATTAGCCCTTTACTCCAGTTACAACGTCGTTCCCTTTTTACGCATAGGTTCAAATAGCCGTTATAACCCATTGCAGCATCATTCCGATCCTCTCCTATCCCATATTTGACTCTATTTTGACATTCAGTCATTAAATGCCAAACAAATTTGTACCTTTGAAACAGAATTCTCTAAGCGAATCAAGTGAAATGTTTCTTTGATACAACACAACCCCAAGTTCGTTTAATCTGCAATAAAATTTTGAAGACATTACTCACAACAGTAATAAGGAAGTAAAAGGTTTAATAACAAGAAATACAATACCCCAACGTATATATACAATACATACAAGAAAAAATGGATACATGACCAACTTAATCCAAACTAATTATCACTTTTCCAAAAAATTCAATAACAGCTTTGTTCATATATATTCTGACACATCGTTGCAATTAGTATTAACCAGTTTAATGTGAAAGATAAACAAGTTTTTATAGGAATATTGCGGTAACAAAGCATCCGACACCAAAACGCTTCACCTTAAAACACTAAATAAACTCAACACTGGACCAGTTTCAACATTTCATGGTGTAAACGTTAAACTAGAATAGCGACAGTTATACGCATGACCACATCCGCCGCTAACTCAGATTATATAACTATTCCGAACACGAGTCACCGCCTTAATGGTGAAAGTGATGCAGATGGTGTCGACCACACGAAAACAGATACTTCTGCCTATAATATATAGTAGATTAAATAGATAAAATTCGGATGGGGTCAAAAATAATATATGTGCCGTAAGAATATGACAATCATATATTTAGCAATTACCAATCGATTGCCAGCAACTCATTGTCGCAAAATTTCCCATAAGTTTTTAGTCATATACGTATAAAGCACATAAGAGTGGACGGTTTAATGAAATCAGTGTCACAGGACATATTTCATTCTTACAGGAAATTTAGCAGGAATCATCAAATCTTCGAATATTTTTTATTATAAGAAAGCATGGTACACGTTTGCTCATTGTGACTTCTCGCCTAAGATTGAATTCTGAGTGTCTACGAAGAATTCTTACATTTCATGCCGTACATTTGGGACAATTAACTATGAATCACGACCATGACTTTTACAAAAATGGGCAAAATTTTTGCGGAAATTAGGGAAAATCGATAAATTTTTTTTGCAAAAATTTGGGAAATCGGCAAAAATTTAACAAAATTATGGCAAAAAGTAAGGAAATAAGGCAACAATTTAACAATAACTGGAAAAAAGAGGAGAAGTTAAATTTGTGCTGGTCAAAAGTGAAAATTTTACGGGTCAGTGGGAGCGGGGCAGGTGTCTTTATGCGGTCTTTACAAGGCCAATGATGGTTCAGTTTCCTTCCCCTAAAATATCCCGGTTTTAAATTTTATCCGAGAATGAACATCGATTCGGATATGGAGTGTTCTTGCCGTATAGCCAACGGTGAAAATAAACCATCCTATAGTATGAAATATACGTAACGGTAGTAAACTTACCTGGTCTGATGAGGAACTATAGGCATTCTATAAAGCAGAGTTACGATCAACGATTAATAGTAATAACGTAATAAGCTATTCATAAATATTTGAATACCATCATATAGCTAAATTCGGATATAGAGTCGAAGTAGGAATCGTAAAATTCTTACTGTAGAACAAACTGTGAAAACAAGTCATGTACATATGTTTTGGACCCTCTCAAAACATTATAATTTATAGATCAGGAAGTGGCCATAATTCTTGTTCTAGCAATGGCAAAATTCTGGTTATAGTTACCAGTTCAGTTCATATCTTTTGGATTTCTGAATATATAGCTAAACTTGCAGTAAATGTTTTCCATTTCGTAGTCAAGGTTAGCTAACATATTAAACCTTGCTGCTATTTGTATAACATAAACACAATTTTCGACCAGGAGCCTTAAATTAGATGTATATACAGTAGTGTTGTCGCCAACCAGCCTGGACCGCTGACATATTCCTGAACAGAACTGAAAATTCGGAACCACCTTCCCAAATAAAATTTGTTGATCAGAGATACCATCCAATTCCTTAATATGTGTTACGTTTACATTTCCACAAACATGATGTAACTCAAAACTAGTGATGGAAAGGGTATCTGGATACGATTTCGTATCCGATATTATCTGCTACGTCCAGATCTGGCTTCTCCAAATAGGCGGATGGGCCCCCAGGTATATTGGCCTCGCTCGGGTTATCCTCAGTTCGTGCCCCACAGTATATTTTGGCCTCTAAAGTTACTTTTCTGAGCTAAAAATTATCAAATGCTGGCTTCGCCAAAGTACCAAAACTATACCTGGGGCTTGACCTGTGGTGTCCCCAGTTCAAAACTGGTGGAACTTAAATGCCTGTGGGATTTTCGCCAGTTCATCTGGGGATTCTTCGGTTGATTTAGGGGTCCATATACGTGGTACTGTAAACGCCACAAAGCTTCAAAGATCTCTAGTTTACAAATAAATATACTTGCGCTTACTTGAAAATGGGAAATTTTTGTGATTATTAGCCCCAGAATGGGAAATGCTAGGTACCTTTTACACAAAATAAGGACAAAAGTCAAATCTTTCTAATACATTAGGCAAAAATTGGTCATTTTTAATGGTGCAGGAAAGTATATCCGTACCTAGGATGCCGGGAAGAGGCCAAAATATTTGGAGAAGCCAGAAATTTTTGTGCGATGAGCTATGAACTATAATTTTTCACTATTTTGGCTAAAAGAACACCAAATTTTTACGTGCAGGGCTAAAAATCACGAAAATGTCATCCTAAGCATAATTACAATCGGTTGCTAAATTAGGCATTTTTGACATTTTCTGACTGATGGTCCCACCGCCCAGTATGATTTGACGGAATCACCACGCACGAATTTTCGGTTACCCAGTTCCGAACTGAGGACCGTCAAGTCATGCTCTTTGGTATAATTTTAGTAGCTTGGAGAAACCAGTACAGTGCTGCCACATGCGATAGGACCTCGGTGAATTTATGTTCAACGTAGAAGTACTATGTTTAAAAGAAAAAGGAGTCAATATGTTTAACCATCCAAAATCGGAGCTTTATAAATTGTGTATACATATAAAAAACTTCGGATGCAATGCTACCCTGTGTGGAACTGAAGGTCCCAACAATCGAGAGATTAACTGATATTGGTCACACATATTTCCGCCAGTACTAACATTAAAGACATGCTGTGGTGAATATATCAGTAATAGAAAGAAAAGAGCCTCAACACCGGCGAAAAAATTATCAAGTTGGTGAAGTATAAGCTCTTAGTTTGGTTAATTGTAAGCTATTGCAAACGGCTTATAAGGTGGCACAATTCTCTACTATGATAGAGTAGCGTTTTCCATTTTATCTCTGTCGCAAATTCTATGGTCAGCATTTTCAAGAAAAGGTAGCTTCACCCAAAACCTACCGCGCTTGAATTTTGGTGCCTACGAGGTTCATGGCGTGATAAGTGTAATTCATCGCTCCTACGGATGTTTAACGTTTTGATAGGTTGACAACCGATTTTTTCCAGACAATGAAGATAGGATACTTTCAAATCAGACGATTTTTATTTCCAATCAATGTCGCGGTACATTTCCCCATGTCAAACACTTCAGCGAAGTTTGTGAATTTATCATTAAAAATTTTGCATATATTACTCGGTACGATGGAGTCGCTATACTGAACCCATGAGTTCTATTCGTCGCATAAAAAACTTAGGGAGAACTTTCTGGTTCGAGACAGCATATTTTGAATCGTCTATCAATGATGTGAAAGCTTTTGTGTTTTGTTAGCAGTGGTCTCACTGCTGAAATGGCGTTGGTTAAGCGTTTAACGTGTAAATTTCGATTCGTGATGCAGCCACACATGCAGTCTCGCAAAAATATTGCTAAATTTTCACAACAAAGATTGTTAATCCGCAGGATTTGACTTGACAGTTCAGTTTGTAGTGTGACGATGTAGTGCGTAGGTTTTAAAAATCAGCGAACCAAGATATATGATTCAAATTTATAAAAAAATTATGTTCTCAAAAAACCTTTGCATGGCGTCGGTGGCATTTTTCGAGTTCTGAAGTTGATGATTTTTCTAGCTTCTTTACAAGATATATATGAGTGTTGTAGACAGTGCGATTGTTCAGTTTTCAAAGCTCGCTATAACTATATTGCTTTTGACTACGTTTTTGGTTCGTACAGCCTGAAACGCTCGAAGGTTGTTTATACGTAATGCAAACTGTTTAGCTAGCAGTAAACGAATGTTTAGAGGTGGAATCCGCCGTAAGCAACCCTAACGTATCCAGTGTTCGGAGTATTTGCTGTAGTTTATATTTCAGTGTGAAGCACTGCTTCGTCCGCTAGTGGATCAGCCCGAGCGGTATAACTTCGGCGGTAATTCCGTACCACACGTAACTGTGTGACGGAACGATAACGAAGAACATTGTTGTTGGACGTACATTTCCCGGACAGATACTTTCCGTTCGTGGTGTACTACCCAAGGGACGCTCGCGGCAGATAGTTTGCTACATCGAAGATACGCTCAGTAGGTTACAAGTACAACTAACGCGAATATCTACCAGTACCACTGTGTATCCGTTCCGATATCTAAATCCCATGCGCCACAGTAGCATGTTGTTTTCTGGTATAATGCACCGTACGCACTCTTCTTTGGGCTCCAACCTCAATTAGAATCACTCAATAGGCAGGGTCCAACTGAATGAAATTGGGATAAAACCAAATGCGATTACGTAAATATATTATGTTTTGTGTAGCAACTTATGGTTTGTCGGAGGAATATAAGAATATGACTATATTCCATGTAAAAGAAAATCATCAGTTCTATATATAGTCCTTATGTCGCTTAGTTGGCTGTAAAATTTTGTATTAACTAACCCTAAGAATTAAATCCACATATTGCGGTCTGCACAACAGTTGCATTTTTGATAATTTTGTTTGAGATTTTATGAAATTGAATGCAATACAAAAGCGAGCACAAAGAGATCCACCGTATATCTTAACAGAACGGCAGAATAAACTTTGAGAGAACAAACCAAAGCAACAGCATGTAGGTAATTTGCAATTTACGAACATTATCTATGAATTTATGTAACGTTACTGTTATAATATATAACATACATATTTATGAACACATACACTTTAATCACACAAGCGCACAATTAGGCAAAAACATGCGGTGGGTAGTAGGACTTGCGATCTTGGATTCGGTAATGTGGTAGCAGCATCCGACATTCCTTTTATGTGATAAATGTTATATTTTATGGTTTGAATGGGGGTAGGGTTGATGGGGGAATATTTTATGACGGATATCGGTCATTAAAATGGGACGGATTCGTCACCGAAGATGTAGAGTTCAAGGTGTGGCCAGTAGTATGCCGGTGGGGAGTTCTATGGCTCGCGTTCTTTTGACGTCTGCTTATTATTTACGATACAGCGAAGCGACTGAGCAATGCGCGAAACTATCCCTACTCACTCCTGAATAAGCCAATTGTCCACAAAAGCCGGCAGTGAAAATTTTTATTACAAAGTAGTAAACACAAATAAGTATATTCTTTTTATAATAAGGCACGTTCTTTTTGTACCGAAATTGGGCTCACACCTTGTGCTTGTTCCCAATAATTTTAGCTCTGATCTTTGATCTCGTTTAAGCCACTCAATATTTTGATATTCAGTTCCGTTGGCTCTCGTTTATCTATTTTCTATTAGTTAAGGTTTAGGTATCGCTCATTCTATTAGTCCTCTTTTGAGGTTTACACTATTCGCCCCCGGACGGCTGACGAAGGTGCGACTATCTGCTTACCTCAACTTAAATCCTTACAATTACGCTAAGTACAGACCTTATTTAATCCGCAGCCCCGGACGGCTAACCACGGCGTTAACTTCGATGATAACAATAAAGAGTTAGATTAGCTATTACTTTGATTACAGCTCTTGTGAATTTATGCGGCAGACCCCCAGACGGCTAACCACTACAAGGTTATTTAATTACCTTAGGCTATTTTCTTAGAATTTTCTTTAGAACAGCCGTTATGTTGATGTACCTGTCCCCGGACGGATGACACGGTACGCTATTATTATAAAAACTGTGTAGTAGTGGCAAACTACTATCCAGTTATTTTCTCAAGATCTTTGCCCCCCGGACGGCTGGCTAAAGTGGTAATAGAAAAGGTTCCAGTAGCTATAGGGATTTCCGAAACTTCATTCCTTACTCGCCCAGTCTACTCAAGAATAGCAATACCTGTTAAGTCGCGTTAGGATACCTTTGCCAGAGTTGACGCGATATTGCTAATATGTTCAAACGTAAGCGTAATTCTTTACGCTGTGATAATAATGATCAATATCCACGAGCCGGAAGAATACACTACAACTGTCACTCTCAATCTCTGTCGCCCTTCAATGCAGAATAAAACTGTAGACTGAAAAACAAAGCTAACAGTATGTTAGCTAATTGCATCTTTTGATGCAATTTATGCAAATTAGATGAAAAGGAAAGAAAACAAAACAGAAAGGAAATCAAAAAGAAAAAGGACGTAGAAGGGACAAAGGAGTATAATAAACAATTTTGTGAAAAACCTGGGATTTAGGAAAAGTTTGGGGTTTTGGGGCAGGTTTGGACCGGGATTCCCCCTGTAGCCTAATAGACCGCTAACAATAAAGTTTTCATTCGGGCATAGCGACAGACGCTCGAAGACGAAGGAAGTGAAAAGCAGCCCCTGAAACGTTGGGCTTAGGTGGGATTCAAACCCACAACCTCCCGCTTTTGAATCCGCGCTTAGACGCTTTGCTGGATAAGCTATCCTTACTGGACGTCACAGCAGCCATAAAGCTGTTACATTCAACATTAACAAATTTGAACATAATATTATTTTACGTTGTTTTGATGGGGTAGGGGTTGGAAGCTAATTTTATTATGACGGCTATCGGAAATTAAAATAGGAGGGGATTCGTCACCAGAAGATATGGAGTCCGTACGCGTGACCAGTAGAATCCGGCGTAAATAATAGTTGTAAGCGTTTTAGTTTCGGCTCGCGTGTCTTATTCCTCGAGGCTTTTTTCAATTCGCGCTGCAGCGTGACTAAGTCGATTTGCTCTAATGATAACTCAAATAAAAATCCAATAAAGGCGATGTTAGAATGTTTATATAGAAGTTACCAACACACGCACAAAATATGAATTCGAAGTATCACTGCTTATTTTTGCAACGATTGTTAGTGACCACGCCTGATATTCGTGCCTCAGGTGTACCTAATTCTCCGTTATTTCTGCCACGCGTCGGTTCGGGTTCCACGATAAGTTTGCTACTTGCTAAGCCTTGTTTTTGTTTCTCAACTCAGGTTTTGAGCGCACTATTATCCTAAGTAGTTATTTAAGTTAGTATTAGGTTAGGTATTGATTATTTTTTCTCTTTTGAGGCTTGTACAAAGCCTTCCGGACGGCTAGACACGTACATTTATCTACGTACCTTAACATTTTCCTTAGATTTAGGCTAATAGTTCTTTACGTTTTCCTCCTGTAAGGTTCGTACGTAGCCTTCCGGACGGCTAGACCCGTACGTTTATTTAAATACCTTAACATCGGCCTTAGATTTACGCTAATAATATTTCCTTAGAGCCAACAGTATCCGGACGGCTTATTGAAGGATCCTAATACACTAGTAATTTCCCTTGTGGGTTTGTACGAAGCTTTAAGGACGACTAGACCCGCACATTTAGGTAACTTATCCTAGGTTCTTAGAATTACGCTAATTACATGCCGTTATGTTAACGTTAACGCTTCCAGACGGCTAGCTAGGCCCGATCTATAACTATTGAGTAGTTGGCAGGTACTATCTAGTTCCCAATTAATTACTTGGTCCCACTTCCCTGTCAGAGCTTGCTCGGTTTCTACGGCGGTGTGTCTACGTGCTTACGCGGCGCTCCGACCCCCAGTGACTATTATAATACACAGAAAGGTATACTCGAGCAAAATCTTGGCCACCAAATAATTCTATACTCTAGTAACTGGAGAGCACGAGTTCGTGGTCTGGCGTACCAGAGAAGTGGTGACAAGCGGTTCCTAGTGCTGTCTGCTTTGAATTTACCCAAAGGTATTGTCAGTTCGGTAAACACGAATACAGGTTTATTACTCAAATGCAGTGATAAATAGGCTACATTAGTTACAATTTTAGAATTTACATTGATATGCGCATTAGAATTACGATGATATTAAGTACACTAGTGGACAGTACGTTTAAGGTCGAGAAATACTCGCTAGGAACATTTATTGGCCAGCTGACAATAGTTACAAGAACCACGTAAAAATGGTTCCACACGCACAAACAAGATTGTTAAGTGAACCACGTAATTCGTAGTACTCTACAAACGAAACAACTTAAAAGTCACAGTCCGAACAGGTAATACCGTATGCTTAGAATTAAGCTACAATACTAGCTAGCCTATTCTTGACCATTTCACGATCCTCCATACACTTTGTTTGAAAAGCCAATGTGACCAGAACGAATGAAATAGTACATATCAAAAAACGTAGACACGATTCTAAAAACACGTCAACCGACGACTCTATATTAACACGTTGCAAAACAGTTAGCTACGTCGCCCTTCGTCATCCCCAAAACAACATTAATTATCATCACAATAACCATAATCTATTTTCCATCCAAATTCAATTCGTAACAAGAAAAGTATTGACAACTATATACAACGCCATGCCGGCTAAAACAACCGGTACGCCGTACCGTAAAGTATTACGTATGACACAAGGAAATATATAGTATATATATTTACTATAGAGTATATATTAGAGGGAAATATTTGAAATTTGGAAAAAGGAAAATTTTAGAGAGAAAGGGTTAGGGAGAGGGGTTTTGGTTTAGAAAAAGTAGGGTGAGGTTGGTGGTGAAAGTTTAATATGAAAAAGGGGTTAGGAAGGGAGTTGAAATTAGGAATTTGGGAAATGGAAGTTAAGTTTTGAATGAATGGAAGATGTTTGAAAAATGTGTAAAATAGAGATAGATTTTAGAAAATGTAAAATTTATAAAAAGTAAAAAGGTGGGAAAGCAGTAGGTAAGATATATGAATTTTTATGGTTAGGAAAAAGGATATTAAAATTTAATATGGGTGAGGCTTGGAGTAAATGGGAAATGTTTGAAAAATATGAGAGTTGGGGGAAAATGGAAATTTTATGAAAAGCCAAATTTACAGGAAATAGAAAAGGGAGATGGAGGGGGTTAAGTATATATATAGGTATAGTTGTGTGAATAGACATAAAAATTTTAGGGATATTGGTTAAGTTTTGGGGGAGACAGGGTAATTTGAATTTAGATTGAAAAAGTTAGAAATTGGGTTAAAATGGAAATTTGTTTAATTTTGGTTTTAGTGAAAAACGGTGGGTGAATGTGAAATATGGGTTTGGAAAAGCGATAGGTAAAAAGAAAAAGGTATTTTTGGAAGGTTTTTAAGTGAAAAATTTATATTTTGAGGTATATAAGGGTATGGGATAATTTTGATAAATATATAGGTTTTAATATATTTTCTATGTATATACTAAATACGAGGGAATAACCGGAACCGAAATTTACCGGAACCGGAACCAGCAACCGGAACCGTCGATTTAAACCGGATCCGGAACCTGGGCTTCGAAATTTATATATAGTAAAACAGATGATGGAAGAAATGAAGGTATAGTGGATTTAAAATGGGTTAAAAATAGCTTTTACATTAAACTTAATGTATTGCGTTGGTATTATTGCCTTTCTGAAACTTTAAAGATACTGACGAAGCTAATAATGTTTATTTATCTATCAAATATGTCGGTTTTTGGACATTCAGAGCAAAAAAAATGTCTTCCACTATATACCATTGCGTATACTGCGTCAAATCGAATGTGCTTGCAAAGCTTGGCGCGTAGAATACACACTTTCGCTCTGTCTCCAGTCGCCTCCCTTTACTACACATACGTTTGTTGCATGTTCTTCTGTAGGAAACTTAAATTATTGGTTTATATGATTCTAAGAGAAAATAATAGATAGAAGGTAATTTTCTGATCAGTGGTTAGAGACACTGTTCAGGCTAGCGTTGGACAAACAGTGCCCGTCAGTTAGATCATAATGATGATAACTTTCTAATCAGAATGCTATAAATGAGACACACTGTGATGCTGCTCGCACAGTTTCAATAAATACTGTTCATTGCCAAGAAAGCAGTTTCTAGCTGCGTTGCAGATAACGTTAGTTTACTACAATTTAGACTGATTTACCAAGTTTACAAGCGCACTGGCGCGTGCTTGACGTAATTTATGTTAGCTAAGCATACCCTAAGTACTTCTGCGTAAGCCATACTCTGTTACCGAGTTGGACCGGTTTAATTCAAACGTATCCCACAGACTTCTGGATGTCTAAAATAGCTGCTACAAGCATCGACCTGACTTTGATTTTACAAACTCCTGCAGGTTATTATGAAAAATTCCTGCTCAAATTATGTGCCCTAATTACGTTTCACACGGTAAATTGGTTAGTTAATCTTTTCTTTTGCTTGGTTGTGTTGGAGCTTGATTATTTGTATAATATATATTACATATGTTTGGATTACAGATGAAGCAAAAAACGTGGAAAATTTCAAACAAAATTTTTAAACCGGAATTCCGGTTCCGGTATGGTTTTTGCCCTTTGCCGGAACCGCAACCGGAACACGATTTTCGCCGGAACCGGAATTCCGGTTACTCCCTGCTAAATACATAGCTAGTCGGTATGTTGCACACGCAGATTATACAGGTAATGCTCCGTAATTACTGCGTTTATGTACCGTTCTAGGGACGATAGAGAGTACTAAGACGGGAGTGCAGGGCGATCCCGGTATTTTAGTAAGTTTGAAAAGGTTTTTAGGTGTGAAAAAGGCGCCTGCCCAGACATTCCCGAACTCACCTTTGAATCTTACCTTTTAACAGGGACCTAGAGCGAACTCTTTTGGCTGTCCCTTCTCCATTTACTTTTGAAACTGTTTAAAGTTGGTGCCTCGACCGTCGAAGTTGACAATCGATTCCAAATTGGGACTGTTCGAACGGCAAAGAAGTGTGATCTTCTGTTGGTCCGACAACGGGGATGGAACAGTTTATGCCTATGACCACGTAATTGACGCGTCGGTCTACATAAGAACTCATCTGGATCAAGTAGGGAGTAGTTGGTGATAATTTTGTAGCAGTCGACGAGGTCTGCAGTTGTACGCTGCTGTTCCGGAGACGAAATGCTATCCCAATCGATGTCATATGCTAGCCGCAAGCACCGCCGTTGTGTGTTCTGGAGATCCTCTTTTAGGCCGTTGTATTGTGGCGACCATACCGACGACGCATATTCAAGCAACGGGCGGACGAATGCCTTGTAGAGGGGTACGATGACATCAGTGGTTCGGGAGACATCGTTTAATCATCCCAAATGATACGATTGGGCCGAGCGATGATGTGGCTTACGTGGGTATTGACTCTAAGGTCTGAGGATATGATGACGCCGAGATCAATCACTTCCGCCGATTCGTTGATTATGCCGCTCGGAAGGTAGTATGGGTTCTTTTTCGGGTGTATCAGCAGGACGTGGCACTTCTGCTGTTTAAGGCTCATCAACATCTCGCTGCACCACTTTTCAATTTCCAATAAGTCATGTTGCAAAATAAGGTGATCCCGGTGATCCCTGATGGGGCGCAAAGGTTTAAGGTCATCGACGAAGAGAGGGACTTTGGTGCCATCTGACACACGAACGAC
The DNA here is from genome assembly GCA_030248225.1 of Trileptium ribeirensis. Classification (NCBI taxonomy): domain Eukaryota; kingdom Metazoa; phylum Nematoda; class Enoplea; order Enoplida; family Thoracostomopsidae; genus Trileptium; species Trileptium ribeirensis. The sequence continues at coordinate 408 of JASANE010025460.1, read as the reverse complement.
AATGTCGTTTATAAATATCAGGAAGTAATATGGCCCGGAGAGGGTTCCTGTGAGCTGCCGCTGGTTACTGGGCGCCACTCAGTCACACATCCGCTTAAAACAACGCGTTGGCGACGATTGCACAGAAATGAGTGGAACCAGTTAAGCAGTTTACCCCTAATACCGCTATAGTCCATCTTGTTGAGAAGTCGGGGAATTGCGACAGAGTCAAATGCTTTCTTGAAGTCGAGGTAGACAACGTCTATCTCCGGCAGAGCAGGGTCGTCGAAGTATTGGGTCCATTCATTTAGACAGTAAAGAAGGTTTGTAGTAGTAGATCTACTGGGTAGGGCGCCATGTTGCTGCACCGATATTTGTCCAGTACGAAGCAAGAAAGGGAGTACCGCATCCAATATAATCAATTCGAGG